>APFE030499749.1:11566-85098 GCA_000404065.3 Pinus taeda | reverse complement strand
ACCCTCCAGTAGTACCGTTGAGAGTGATACAACGTCGACCTCAAGTGCCACGGGATTCCTCTCCACAGCCACCTGTGTAGATCCCTAGGAGTAGCAACTAAGGTTACGAACTCATATCAGAAGCCAGGCAGAACAGTCGTGAGGTATGTTCGGACAAGTAGGAGAGGGGGTATCTCTCTTCCTTGTCTTTGTAGACCCTCGTACTTAACTCCCAGATCCGGAGCTTTCCTGGTCTTCCTAACGCTATTGGATTTTCACTCGTTATTCAGACTCCTATGTTTGACATTTAAATAGCCTTGGCGAGTTAACTCTCCACTCGCCTAATCCAAGGCCCTAAAATTCTAAAACTTGTTGGTGTATATAACTTAAAAGAAAAAGTTCTAGTTAATTTTAGTTAGCGCTTGATTTTAAAATGGGCTGTTCTTTAAGTCAGGGGATGATGGAAGTGAAACTAGTGGTGTTTTTTTTTTCTACGCAACCAAAAATCAAAGAAAAAGTAACTACACGAATGCAATCATTTTTCTTTCGATGAAAAGAGTACTCTACATCAGTTGTAGGAAACACTTAGAAAGCAAAAAAAAAATCTTTTCTTTTCCTGTAACACACTTCACACACACAAAAACCAAAAGAATTTCTAATTCTTTAATGATGCAAACTAATGCAAAGTATCGTGAAGATGCAAGAATCAAAACAACTCTAAAACAAGAAATGAAAGTTGCTTGCTTATCAATTTTTCCTTTTGCCACTTAGAATGTCTAGATGGAATATGAGATGCTACCATTGATTTCGTCTAAACACTGAAAACAAAACTCAAGACAAACATAAAGCACTTTCATTCACTAAAAGGAAACTAAATGAGAAACAAGTTCAAGAAAGCAAAACGAAGTCTTTCAAAAAGTTTTCTTCAAAGCAATAACAAAAAAGTCTTTTCAAAAATGCTCTTCACAAAACTGAAACTTTGTGATTGAAACAATAAGCAACAAACACTTTTGCAAGTTGACACCACACAATGAATGAAAACTCAATAAAAATAAATGTGTTTAAAGATTTTCCTTAACAATCGAAAGCAGCAATGAAAGCTTTGGCAACAAAGACAAACAAAGATCAAAAAGACAATTTCAAGAAAGTATCAATCGACAACTTTCATGAAACAAAGAAGTGGATGGTCACAAAAAGTTGTTTTGTCAAGCAAACAAAAAGTCACAAAAAACCAAATTCAACACAAATATTGATAACAATCTTTTTGCTCTGATAAATCAGACCAACCAAGATTCCAACAAGAAATCTTGAGTGCTTTTAGGAAAAAACAATGATGCTTGCAAACACAAAATAAGACCAATACTCCTTACAATCAGAGATAAATCGAAGTAAGACGCTTGCTGTAAAACAAACAACTGATACTGACAAAATGACTGTTTCAAACTAAATCAAACCACCAGACAAACCTTCAGAGACACAAAAATTTATAAAATCTTGAAAGTTGCAATATATACGCAACTATACTTATGTGCAGACTGCGTGTATATGCGACTGTGCCTGAGGAAACCTACGTATATGAGGGTTTACTTAAGGAAACAAGTGTACATACACTTCTGTAACTAAGGAAAACAGCGTATATGAAAGATTTCAAGAAAAATAAAAAACAAACTGAAGAAACTGCCAGAACTTAGAATTCAAGAACAAACCAGATAGCAACAGCAAACCAGCAAGCAACTGAGCCCTACTTGGCTTGATAAACACCCAAACTAGGAACAACAAGAGTGTTGTCCTCAGTGGAGTCGCTAATTCTGTTGAGGGATTTGCTCCCCTAGGGCTTTTGGGTGGAAACCCTAGCAGACTGAAAGTTTTCTAAAGAGAGAAACACACATTCACATAGCCATTATGCTATTATAAGAAAATTCTATAGTAAGAGGGGCATACCTCAGGTGCTATGTTTGAGAAGTTCCTCAAGGGTCCAAACCCTTCTTCAAGTCCCTTTTGCTCCTTTGTCCTGTAAAACAACCAATTCGAAAGAATACAGCAGTATATGGACAAAGACTTATAAAGAAATCATCTTTATGTTATAAAAGAAGGTAGTTAGTTATGAACTTGAAACAACCATTCACATATGAATTCAAATGTGAACATCATTAACATAAAGAAGAAGCATATTGGGAACCAAGACGTGTTTCTTTATTATAGACAAATAGAATGTACAAAAGGAGTAATATCACTTGAGTAACCTTTCACAGGCTCCAAGTAAAGCTTCCTTCCAGATTTGTCCAGCCTCAAGCCTTTTGCATATCTCCTTCCAAGACTCACTCCATGATGCCATAACTAGTGGATGAACATCAATACACAAGGAAACAAGGGTTTCCTATACAAATTGGGGAAGTGCAGAAGGCACAAGGGTCTTCAGACCCGGTCAAGGGAAAAATTTCAGTATAATAACCTTTCTCTCTCTTCTCTCCTCCTTCGGGCCTTCCCTTTGATGTCTTTTTATACCACTCCCAAAGTAGTTTTTCAGTTGGGAGTTGGTTGGGAACAGTTGGGCCACGGGCACTAACAAGTGATCAACAGGTAAAACCCGCGATCTCCACCTGAAAATAAGGAGTTTTATATTTTTTTAACAGTTTTAATACATATACGCGGGTTGGGTATATGCCTACCCGCTTATACACACGTTTAACTCAGGGCAATGTTTCTTACAAGGAATAAAACACTGTTTTTTAAATTTGAGACCAGGTCTGGAAACAGGGGTTGCCCTAGGCCATGAGTGCAGCATCACAAACCATAATAGTGAGATTCGGAGCTATAACACCTGTAGAGAGGTTTTTTTGTCCAACATTTTAACCTTTTCCTTCTAGGTGGACGTCTTCGGGCTTCCCTGTTCATAGATGATGGATGCCTTTGGAGGAGACCTTTCCTGTTGCTTAATTGGGGTGTCCACAATCGTAATTGGTTCTTTTGACTGTGATTGGGGTCTACCAGTCTTTATGCGCATGCTTCTTCTTGCCTTAAAATACATAGAAGGCTCCCTTTTCCTCTTCCCTTTTTTCTCTGGGGTTGTGCTTAAGGCAGCTAACACTGCTGCTGCCTCCCTGGCTAGAATCTCAAGGGACTTCTCCTTCTTCTGCTCTACTTTTGGGCTTCCTTTAGAAGTTGTTGCTAGACTTCCTATAGAAACTGTTGCGGCTTGTTTAGTTGAACGGGTCTTTTCTTTTAACTCTTGTTTGGTTGCCTTGGTTGTTTCCTTCCTGGTTTGGGCTTTTTCATTCCTTTCTGCTCTATTCTATAGTCATTTCTCCCTAGGTGTTTGTGCCATTCGTCCCTCCATAGTTTTAGGTTCAGCATCTTGGCCTTTTTCTTATTTCTCTTCTTGTTCTTTCTGTGGTGGTTTGTCCTGTGTTTCCCTACAACTGGCTTTTTCTCTTGCCTCACTGTGTTACCTTTCTTCATTGCTGGATGAGGTGAGTTCCTCAGCCAAAATCCTTATATCATCATCTTTGGACATGTTGCGGATAATTTACCAGGAGAGGGGGACAATGTAAGTATGGAGGGCATCTTCCACTAGGAGCTTGATGAGCCCATGATGGGCTACCTAATCTGGTGTCCCTTCCTGCAATTTTGTGCCACATTCAATCAATGATTGCAAGAGAAAATAGGGGATGCTTAACTTCTGCTCTGGGGGTAAATCCAACCCATGTCTTAGTTCTTTTAGCAACCGGAAATGATAGCCATAAACAATACTGAACCGCCCCTCATAGGTAATGTATTTCATAATTTGGAGACTGGCTTCACTCCACAGAGGATGTAAACTGGCCCTCATTACCCTATTCTTATCTTCTACAAACTGTTCCTCTGGTAGGAAGAATTCTTTCTTGGCTTTTTGGCCTAATGCTCTCTCCTCTTTGCTCCAGGGTATCCCCAATGGCAGGTCAGTGACTCGACTAATGAGTTCAGGGGTAAGCTTTAAGGTCAACCCTCTGAAATTCACAGTGGCCAGTGTTTTTGATTTTGGTGGTAGGGACATTAAGAATTATTCTGATATTTCATCATCATGGCCCTGGATTTTATCACAGAAGGTCATCCAATTAGCATGAGTGAAGAGGTCCAATACTGTAGGATGTTCACGCAATTTTCTGGAATCTGAGGGTTCCTTTCTGATAAACCCTCTGGGTATGGTGAGAGTGTTCAGTTTAAATGCTCTGAGCAGAAAGGGAGTGTTGTTTTATGTTTTCCTCCTTTGAACTTCGAGAAATGGTCTCTCAGGTGTTTATATTTTAACTTCACACCAATTCCCTGGTTTTAATGCTTTTGCTACCCAAGCTCGACTGTCTGTGTATGGAGGGGGAAGTTTTGTTTCCACAAACAAGGTACAACACTTCAGTTTTTTTCCTCCTAGCACACATGCAACTTCAAATTTTTATACACAGTGTAGCCCTCTCAGTGCTTTATCTTTTCTATAGGAGAAATTTTTCACAGGAACCTTGGAGGATAATGTTGACGTAGGACCGTCTGAGAAATTTCGTGTAATTACATAGGAAAACTGCTATTCTTGACCCACAGGTAGACTTATCTCTAATATCCCTACTTCAGATAGTTCAATTCACCACCTTTCGAAATATACCATGCAGCGAAAGTATTTTTTGAGCCTACCTCTCCCAGAACTCCAAATTTGTCGATGGAAAGTTCATGTTTCTCTGTTCCAGGAGGTTGTGTTGTACTTCTTGTAGAACTTCTTCCTGTAGGATGCTTGCTTCCTTCTGTAGGATGTTACTGCACTTCTGAATGAGCTCAGGATATGGAGAACTTTGAAACAGGCCGAAAAGCTCAGAGGAGGATGACTGGTTAACAGATTGTGGAAGCAGAGGATGAATACTTTGGCTAGGACGTTGCAAATGTGAATGAACAGCGGTCGTGCGAGCCTTTCAGCCAAGCATTTTGGACTGTGGTGTCCTCACCTTCCCTTTGAAATCCTTGTACCTTGAGTCATACAATAGCGCCCAATCTCTTGGCTGGAATTTCTTTCCATTGAGGTGCCGGTCATGCCATATCTTCTTTTGTAGTTGAACTACTTCTGAGTGGAGGAGGGCCTGCATTCTCTATTCATCTAATCCATTCAACTGCATGAATCTTTCCCGTTGAGCATGGCTGAGATCTAACTCCAGTTGAGCTGCCACCCTTAATGTGTTGTATTCGAATGCTATGGATAGCAAAGCTTTCTTCCAGTAGACCAGCTCATAAGGGGTGAAACCTGTTGTAGTTTTCCAAGTGGTGTTGTAGGCCCAGGTGGCCTCAACTAGGTAATCTACCCAATCCTTTGTGTTGTTGCTCACCACCTTAGTCAGAATCTCCTCCAATGCTCTATTAGTGACTTTCACCTGCCCATTTTCTTGTGGATGATATGGGGTGGAAGTTTTGTGCTTGATCTTGCAATGTGCAAGCAAATCTTCAATCAAGTTAGAGGTGAACTGGCTTCCTTGATCTGTGAATAACTCTCTTGGGTAGCCAAACATGTAGAAGATATTTTCCCTTAAAAACTCAGCTACTTTCTCTTCTGTCGCTGCCTTGATTGCCTTTGTTTCTACCCACTTTGTCAGTTAGTCGGTGCACACAATGATGTAAGACCTTTGCTTTGAAGGAGGATTGATAGGACCCACAAAATCCATACCCCACTTCTCAAATGGCTCGAAGGTCACTTGAGGTTGGAGGGGCATTTCATCCCTTGGAGTCAGTTTCCCCATCCTCTGACATCAGTCACACTAGCTGATGTATCTTCTGACACCTTGATGAAGAGTAGGCCAATAGTAGCCTAGCTGTAGAATTTTGAAGGCAGTCCTTTTTTCTACAAAGTGGCCTCCACTTGGTCCATCGTGACAGGTTAGGAGGATGTCAAAGACTTCCTCTTCCCTAACACAATGCCTCAAGATATGATCCAGACCATGTTTAAACAGGTTGCCCCCGATCCAAGTGAATGGGGCACTCTTCCTCACGATTTTTCTTTTCTCCTTTGAGGATAGATGCGAAGGGAACTATGTTGAGACCAAGTAATTTGCTATATCAGCAAACCATGGAGAGAGTACTGAGATAGCAAACAAGTGTTCATCCATAATCTGGTCATCCACTGTCCCTTCCTCACCTGCAGCCAAATCCAATCTATATAGGAAGTCAGCAACAACATTTTACTTACCTAGCTTGTCAAAAATAGTCAAATCAAATTGCAGCAACAAAAGTAACCATCTAATGGTACGAACATTCACATCAGGCTTATTCATTAAATATATAATTGCAGCATGATCCATGTGTATGAATGTTTGATAACTAGTGA
Organism: Pinus taeda; assembly: GCA_000404065.3. Classification (NCBI taxonomy): domain Eukaryota; kingdom Viridiplantae; phylum Streptophyta; class Pinopsida; order Pinales; family Pinaceae; genus Pinus; species Pinus taeda. Next base: position 78,788 of record APFE030499749.1, on the reverse strand, counting down.
TGTGGTGTCTGAACTTGTTCAAGAAATGGACTGCGGCCATGAACTCTTTCTCGGTTACAGTATAGTTCATCTCTGCCTTGGACAAGTTTTTGCTAATAAAGTATATGGCATATGGAATTTTCTCCTCAGCTTTTCCTAAGGCTACCCCTATGGCTTTGTTTGAGGCATCAGTGTGGATGTGGAATGGTAGGGCCCAGTTTGGACCTCTCAAGATTGGGCCAGACACCAACTTATCTTTCAACTCATCCAGAGCCCCTTGGTAGTCATTAGTCCATTTAATCTCAACATCACCTCTCAAGATCGGGGCAGACACCAACTTATCTTTCAACTCATCCAGAGACCCTTGGCAGTCATTAGTCCATTTAAACTCAACATCTTTCCCTAAGAGGCTAAACAATGGCGAAGCTAGCTTACTAAAATCCTCAATGAACCTTCTATAATACCCGACCAAGCCTAGAAAACTCTAAACATCTTTGACCTTTTGAGGAGGTGGAACCTTTTGGATGATAGCGATCTTGTAAGGATCCACCTGTAATCCTTGCTGAGAAATGGTATGACCTAGCATAGTCCCTTCAGTCATCAGGAATTCACATTTTTCAGGACTAAGGGACAGGTTCATCTCAATACACTTGGCTAAAAATTTTCCCAAGTTAGTCAATGTTTCTTGGAAGTTGGACCCATAAGGAGTAAAGTCATCCATATAGATTTCCACCGAATCATGAACCAATTCAGCAAATATGCTCAATACTGCTCTCTGGAAAGTGGCAGGAGCATTGCACAACCCAAAGGGAAGGACCCGGTAGGCAAAGGTACGCCATGGATGAGTGAAGGTGGTTTTATCATGGTCCTCCAGGCTGATTTGGATCTGGTTATACTTGCTAAACCCATCCAGGAAAGAAAAGAACTTCTTCCCTGCTAATCCATCCAACAGTTGATCTATGAAAGGCAAGGGGAAATGGTCCTTCTTGGTGGCTTTGTTAAGTTCTCAGTAATCTACGTAGATTCTCCACTTCCTGTTTTTCTTGGGCACAAGCACTAGAGGTGAGACCCACTCGCTGTCAGAGATAGGGTAGATGAATCCTGCATCCAACAATTTTTGCAATTCTTCTTTGACGATGTCTTCAAGGGCTAGATTCATTCTCCTCTGAGGCTGCCTGACTGGTTTACAATCCTCTTTAATGTAGATGTGATGGGTATTGATTGACGGGTGGACTCCTTTCATCTCCTTATAGCTCCTAGAGAAAGCATCCAAATGGTTGTTCAATAAGCTACACAGCTCCTTCTCCTGGGAGGGAGATAAGTAGGAGCTGATATTTAAGGTTCTTTCAGGGCCAAATTCCACATTCTTAACTCTAGGAGAGGTTGGATCAGTCACACAAAGGTCCATTAAAGCACTGGCTTGGATGTCTTCCACCAAATCTTCTAATGATAGTGCACTGGGAGGTGGATTTCGAATCAAATTCTCAATCAAGTCATCCTCAGTTTGAGGGCCTCTCCTGGTGGCTTCGATTGTGCGCAAAGGTGCAGAGTAGACCTGATCGTCATCTCCCTCTTCCAACCAGAGTGGTAAGTCATGTTCTAGCAGAGGTTGGGTAGGAGGATAGAGGACTAGCTACTTAGACATAGGTCCATTCTTGATGGTCATGCTTCTAGCTCGACAACTAATGTAAGCATCTGTAGTAGCTAGCCAAGGCCTACCCAAAATGAGGGGGTATCCAGTGAGTTTTTCTTTTGGCTGAAGGACCAAGAAGTCCACAGGGTACTCCCAAGAGTCAACAGGGACCAAAAAATCCCCTACAATCCCTTCGAGAGTCACAGTGGACTGGTCTGCTAACTACAGCACTGTCGAGGTCTTTCTTAAAGAACTCTAGAGGTTGAGTTTAAGCATAGTGTCCCTAGGCATCACATTAATGGCAGCCCCTAGATCAATCAAGGTATGGGGGATTATGGTGCCATTGATGTGGACATCAACTACAGGACTACCGGGGTCCAAATATTTTGGACAGATTACTTGCTCCAACATCAAATCGGATAGTTGTCCTATGACATTGATAGTTTGGGCATCTCTCTTGCGCCTGCCTGGGTGCCTAAAACACTTCTCCTTGATCAATTTTTTGTATATTGCTACATCTTTTATGGCCTGGATAAGGGGTATTTTCACACAAAACTACTTAAGTTCTCCTAGAAGCTCATTCTCCTCTGGGTTTGGTTGCGTGGTTGCTATTAGTTGCTCAGGAAAGGGTGGAATGGCTTTGGGTTCACTTTCTTGTTTTTCTTCCTCATCCTCCCAGGGAAGAAGTTGGTGGTCTGGAAGGACCTTTCCAGATCGCAGTTCGATCTCCTGGATCTCCACAGCATAGGTAGGACATGTTGTCTCCCCAGTGTATACCTGTTGGGCCTATATGTTGTTGGGGTTCGGGTTTGGTTGGGCAGGCATATGGGGTTGTCTTGGAGGAGCAGGAGGTAATGGTTGTGGTTGAGTAGGTGGTGGAGGGAAAATGGTGGGAAGAGAGTTGTATTGGGGCCTCCACCCCTACTAAGGTGAATTCCACTGAGGCTATGGCTAGACATGACAGGGAAACAAATGAGTAGTAGGTTGAGTATGGTATTGAGATGGATAAGACCACGAAGGAGGTGTGGTCCAGGAAGGATGAGCAGGGGGGCCCAAGGAAGGTATATAAGCAGATTGGTTAGGGCTATAATAAGCTTGGGATGTCCCTTACATCCCCTGCTGGTAAGGTCTGGCCCGATGCAGCCTCCTTTGGTTGAGGAATTGGAGAGGTTCAGTGGTTGCCTCAGTCCCTAGGTACATGGCTTTAAATCTGGGTAAGGTTGGGCATTGGTTTGTGGGGTGGTCTTCCTCACAAACGAAACATATCTCTACTGAGTGCAATGGACACTCGTTCTTAGGGTGCTTCCTCCTACATCTGCGACAGAAAATGGCCAAAGCCATTTCTGTTCCCTCTTTCTTTTGTTGAATGCGGAAAGTATCAAGTTGCGTAGCAATGGTCTGTCTCATCACATTTTTGAGGTCTTCCATCTAATTAGCAAACTCATGTTTGGAGATGGTGGTACTGGCTGAAAGTGGATTCCCCTTACCTCTTTTTTGGGCTACCTTAGAATGGTTTCTAAACACAGTCTTTATGTCCTCATAAGGTAGTTGGTAGATGTCTCCTCCAACTAACAAATGGACGGTATCTAGAAGGTCTTTAGGGACTCCTTGGAGAAGAACCAGCTTCAAAGATTCAAGGTCAAGTGTGCACCTAGCCCGGTTATAACTAAGCTAGAACCTTTCCTCGTATTCTTCTAAAGACTCATCATTTCCCATGGTAATTCGAAAGATCTCTCCCTTTGTTTCCTTTGACCTACAGTAGTCTCGATATTTGTTGTTAAAGGCTTGCTACATCTGAGCCGAAGTAGTGATATTGTTTCCAGGTAACCCCATGAACCAACGTAGTGCTACATCATTGAGAGTAGAGGGAAAGAGTTTCAGCTTTTGCTTGTCTTCAGCATAGTTCATAAGTTCGACACAAGACAACAAACGCATATCAGAAGGTATCAGGGTCTTCAGTGGTCAATCCATGGAAGGGAGGTAAGGCTGAGGGACTTATGTTTTTCACTTTCATGTCCCCATTGGTCTCTTGGATGGGAAAGGCACCCTCTATTCACTCGTTATCTCCTATACCGTTTATGTGTTCAGCCATGGTCTCAAGAGGAATGTTCTCTTGCTCTTCTTCTGTTATAGGATCTTCATATATCTTAGGGGGTTCACCTATAGGCTCTTCTGGATCATGGCCACCAAAGAAGAGCGAAGGGTGACTCAGTGATGTGGTGGGGGTGTTGGGTAGGAATTTTTTGGTATTGTCTCTATTTCTACGAGGCATGAAATGAAAGACTTTTGGCTACTTTTGTTTTTTTCTTTTCTACTTGCACCTGCAAAACTGAAAATAGATTGAATTTCAACTAACTAAAATCTATCTTCCTGAAATGAAAATGCGGAATTGAAATGAAAGCAGGAAAGAACTAATCTATTTTGCTGAAATGAAATTGTAGGAATGAAATGCTAGGCTATGGTTGCGGAATTGAAATTGCAGAATTGAAATGCTACCCTATGCTTGCAGAATTGAAATTCTAGTCTAGGAAAGTAGGAAATGTCTAGTCTATTTTTACAGAAATGAAATTGTAGAAAGTAAATGAGATAAACTACTGAGCAGAAGGTTGTGGTAGAAAATAGAAGAAAAGTAGCAATCACAAATACTCTGACACTTCCCCGGCAATGGCACCAAAAAGAGTGGTGGGCTCTAGTATTGCAGCAATAATGTTGCAACTCTTGGGATTCCCTTCTTTGCTTTATGTCAACCCGGTAGTTCGTAACAAACTTGGAGGCAATGGTGCTGTATGCACAAGTACTCGCTCTTGCCGCAGCTGTCACTTGGTCAGCTAGCACAAGTCTGCCAAGGGCTTAAGCCAACTTCTATGGGCTCTGAGAAGAATCGTTTTAACTGATGGACGAAAGCTAACTCAAGGGAAGCTAATCTACTTGCAGAAAGAAACTGAAACACTGAAAGGAAATGCAAACCCTAGTAAACCCTAATTTTACCAACTAGCCTTACTGATGGGAAAAAGAGGATGCAAGCTACTGAATGATATGCCATTACTTCTGGGAAGGTAAAATACATGTGTCTAAACTACCTTTATCTGAAGAAAACATATTTTTGTATTTTTGATTAAGTTGTCGGATTTATCATGCATGTGCTTTCACTGTTTTTGACTTTGCATAGGTGGATCGGTGAAAGAAAATGCTTACAGGAGGTTGGGAAGGTTCAGAAATGGCCTAAGGGGTCCCTAGCACCCTTCCTGAGAGTTTCACAGAGTTTGGCTTTCAAGAAATTGCTTTCGTGAGCTTCTACAGGAAGTCTACAGGGGTTCTATAGGATGTTTTGGAATTTCTACAGGATGTCTGTGATTTTCTATAGGATGTTTAGAAATGGGATTTTGGAGAATGGATGGAGGAAAAAAGGTGGAGAGATGAGTATGGAGGTGAGATAGGGGTGTGAGGAGGTTCAAGAATTGGTGGATGGAGTCGAGGAGTGGCGCGGATGGTTAGATTTGTTCAAGGAGGCATGAAATGATGTTGCAAAAATGGAAAAGTAAGTGAATGAGGCAAATGCAAGGTAAGGGCTCTAAGTGGAGGAAGGAGAAGTTGGAGTTGATGGAGTATGGCCAGATAAATAAGGATAACATGTGCTCTGCAAGTTGCTTTTCAAACTGGACAGCCAAACACTTGGAAAATCAAAGACCTAGTTACGTTAATCTATTCTAACCTAGATAACAGCAAAGAAATGCAACTAAGTTTAATTGCAATGAAATCAGATGAAATAACTATACAACTAAGCAATCATAACCCTAAGCATCAATCAAAACTGATATCAAGTTTGGAAACTAAGAATCCAACACTACTAATTGCATGGTGAAACAAAGACAATATTTTTGTTGGCAGCAATGTCGTCTTTCTCCCAGCTCACGATCCCACTGAGGGAAAGGTGACAACAGAGGTGCTTGATTGCCTTTTCCTAGAGATATTCCCTGTTAATAATATACCAACTAAATCTGAACATAAGAAGCCTTTCTAATCGTCAACCATGACCTATGTAACCAACAAGATGTTGATCTACTTAACATAATCTATTTTTCGAAGACATAAAAACAAATAACAATACATAAAGGAAGCCTTGGCACTTGGGTTGGGCCCAACCCCAAGAGCTGCGAGCTCCTAAAGAAACTCATAACTAATGTGAAATAATGTTGATTTCCATTACTCAAAAATAGCCATGTTCATAAGAAAGTTATACAACAACAGCTACAAAAATGAGCTGAGAAAATAGCAGCACCCTGGTGCAAAACAACAATAGTCCAAAACTTAAACTACGAAGGTTGAAAGCCTCCCTATTTATGCCTACGAGGGGCTTCAGCAGCCCTCCTTAACTCAAGGGGCTCGACTGCTCCAACTACCAGTAAACAGTCACTTTTCACCAAGTTTCTCGGATGCCTTTAGGATTCGATTTGGTGGCCTGCTGAGCTCCGAGTTGAGGGTGGAGATTTCAAGGAAGGGACATTTAATGCAAGATACATCCTTCCTACGAATCCTCACCCTTGTTCCTTCATGCTTGGCTATCATCTTGGCTCATAATTGCTTGGCTTTGTTCCAAAATTTGCCCTAAAACCTGAAATAACCACGTATTAGCCTTCTTGGTAAAGTGACCACCCTCATTCATTCAACTAACATAAACATACTAAAAAAAAATGCATAAACTATGAAAAATGGTGGATTGTTCAAGAACAACTAGGCAAAATGAGCCTAATAAGTTACCCAATTCTGGGGCTCATCACATGGGTCAAATAAAATGCTACCACATACCTCTAGGTAACATAACATGTCAAATTAAATTATTGAACACACCACTGTACCATATGATGCTCAAGTGCTACAATGCATTACACAAGGGGATAGTTGGGATCTTATCTCTGAGATCCAACGATTGGAATTCGCTCTCGCAAAATGCTTATGATTAAGCTAGGGTAACACTTGATCCTTGTAGTGATTTTCGTTTGGAGGTTCTTGTTCAGAGCTCATGGTATCGCTTCAGGAAGGATAGAGGTGCTTGGCACCTGGTACCTAGAATCAACACTAAGATGTTGTATATGTCTCTCACTTCTGTATCTTGGATAAAGTTGGTAACTGTGAGGAAATTGAGAAGAATGAGAGAATTGGGTGTAAGATTTTTAGTAGACTTACCAAATATTCAGTCCAATTAACATTATAACTTCATATTCAAGACCCTTAGCATATTCTCCTATTGATTTAAGATTTCATCCTTTCCCTGAAAGGCTGCTTGGTGTGCATGGTGACTGATCCAGGTGGATCTTTAGGAACAAACATAAGACAAGGAGGACTCAGGGATACTAAAAAATAAAAGTCATCAATATGACTTCAACCTAAGACCAAATTGTAGATCTCGTTGTCCTGATCACATAGGTGCAAACGGTTCTTCAAACTGAGCTCGTATGCAAAAGATAAAGCTCTTTAAAGTTTGACATTACAGGGGAAAATTTGGGGCCCACTCTGTGCCACATGGCATCCCCATCAGCACGTGGGACCCACATGGTAGCCTATCATGCAATGACACATTGCAGCCCGTCATTGGCCTCCTAAAACCCGCACAAGTAACAAAAATCATTTTTGGGTTAAAAAAACCATATAACAAAAATAGTTTAAAATAGTTATTAAAATAGCTATATAAAAACAATGCAAACACAAATCATTTTATATATCAACTAAAGTAAAAAAAAAAAATTAATATATAATTTTTTTTATATTAAAATATTATAACAAACTCCATTAATAAACAAACTATGTATATCAAAATCCAACAAAAGGAAAACCATATATGAAATATGGTTAATATATGTTTTTTTAAAAACAAACTCCAAACGTGAAGCATGTCACGTAAATCAAGGAGGGAGGCTAATATTAACCATATCATCTATTAACCAACTCCAAAAGCCTTCACGATTATCGGGGAATGGTTAAAACAAATATATATGGTGTATATTGGTTGGGTTATAAAACTGAAAAGTGATATTTTGTCGAGAGGTGGGATTTGACCACACAATCTCTTCCACACTAAATGAACCATTTACAAATTATGTCAAATAGATTTCTTGGTAATTCCACCAACCAAACTATTTAAGAACAAAATTTTTGCCAAAGCTGGAGGGAGAAGGACTACATGAATTTCAAAACAGGGACGGGCACGTAAATTGAGGCAGTTTAATAATTTTTAATGTAGGAACAATGAATTTTGTAGGAAGGCAAAATTTTCAACTTCTTAGAAATTGACAAATTTTATATGGGTTTTACACCTCTCGTTGCCACGAAAATGATGGCACTATCAATTTTTCAATATAAGTTCTAAATCTTCCAGTCATTTCTAGAATGCACGCAGAACCATGATTTCAGTAAAAACAGGGAGTGGAACCATGATCCATGAAATTTTCCCACAAAGGTAAAATTTCACTTTGTAAGAATATGGTCAAGTCTATAATTGTTTTTCATGGTTTTCTGTAGGGCTCCTAATGGTGAAATAAGATTTGACATCTGAGTAGTAGACTATCAACTATCCCTGAAATAGAACCTTTGAGGAATCTTGAAGGAATCTAAAAGATTCCTTGAGCTCCGACTTTTCAAATTCTCAGAATTCATATTTTGGACAGTTGTTTCAGGACTATTCAATGCCACAAATATGATGATATATTAGGATTTGTCTTTCCCTCATTTCTTCTTTCAGTCACTTTTCTAACTGTGAGTGCAGATGTCCATCTTCATGCACGAACAGTGTTCTTCTTGCAATCGATGCTATGAGATCGATGTTTCAGCAAGCTTCAACACTTTGATAGCCTTGCTTTTGATGGCCCTTATTAGTGAGGTATATTATGTGTTCATGCACTTCTTCTTTCTGCATTATGTTGTACAGATCCACGATTGATGGTTGATGCACAATCTTGTTTATTACATGTTGTCATGATTCCTTGCTTGATTTGATGTGGAATCATTCTATGTGACGTACTTTCTGACATAACTCTTTATGTTATGTTTTGAGATCACTTATGGTATGTTTCTGGGATACTCTTGTTGTCGTCATGCATTTGTTTTTCTTTGACATCCCTTTTGTGCCATGTTGGTGAGATGTGCACCATGCTTGTTTTTGTGTCATGCTGATAGGAGTCTTTTGATTGAGAGTTCTAGCTATGGAACATCTCTTAGAGTCACTCCTGCGTGAGGGAATTCTTCCTTGTATGATAGAGACATCATCTCTGTGTACATCAGCTTTATTGAAAACACATAATGCAATGACCTACACCATCTTGACACTGGGGGCTGGAGACGTAGTCCCTCTTGGATGAACTTCATTATCAACGACTTATGTTTTCATGTGCTGATGATTTTTATGTTCCTCTTCTTTTCCACATGCAGATGTATTCATTAATGTTCTTTTAACGTGAAATTTAACACATCACAAAAATAAAAGGTCTTGGAAGGGTCCTTCTTCACACTCGGACCTGGATCAAGTGGTATCAGAGCAGTCTTTACGTGTATGTGAATTGCAGTGTGAACAATGGAACATGCAGTGATAGAGAATGAAAGAGAAATGTACGAGACTGTGGTCAACATTTCCAAGAGGGTGGAAATCTTGTATGAAACTCTACATAAAGAGAGAGAGGAAAAGGAGCGATTGCACCTTCAATTGCAAGCCCCAGAAGAGGTCATGAAAGAACTAAAGGAAAACAAACATAATTTCCAAATAGAGAATGATGAATTGGAGATGTTTCTACATGAAGAGAAATAAGAGAAACAGATTTTGCTACTACAACTACAAGCAAAGGACGAGGCCTTGGAAAAGCTGCAGCATGACTCATGTGAGGTAAAAGGTAGTTCTCCATCTTCGTGTATGTCTCCTGATGATGATTTCCCTGTGTTTGAAAATCACACCACATGAATTGGCTCCAAACTATTGAAAAGAATGGGGTATGAAGGAAAAGGCTTGGGCATTAATGGCCAAGGCATTGTCAACCCCATCAAAGTAGACGAATTACCCCGTCAAGTAGGAATTGGGTATGTCAAGAAAGAAGTTGGGGAATGCATTAACACAGTTAGCGAACCACCAACGATGAATGATGAACAACCCTCATCAATTATTTCCAAATTGAAAGAGAAGGTAAAAGATGTTGATTTCCTTTCTATTTCATATTCTCATAGTATGATGTCTGTTGGAGATATGGAGATCCCGATTACAGGGAAAAATATGAGGATCCTTACAAAGACAAGGCACAAGGAGAAAGAGCTTGGTGCTAACAACCAAGGCATCACTCAACCTTTGGAGGTTTTGCATGAGCATTGATTTTCAGGATCGAGATACACTAAAGGAGAGTGCTCAAAGGTGTTAGAGTCATCCAAGACATCGTCGAGGAAAGAGAATGATGGGAAAACATCCCCATCATCCCATGGTAGTTTCCATCACAAGGAGAGAGCTGAGGCAAGCTCTCATCACCACGCTGAAATCAAAAACAACAAAGGAAGGTATAATCACTTTCAATCTTCGAATGTTCATTTTGATTATGATCATGTTTGTAATAATGAACGAAGATCAAGGCATCGAAAAACATGTACTTTTTGTGGTTTACCTAACCATACCTTTTCCAAGTGTTGGAAAAGAATTACAGCACTCATGAGGTGCAAAATACCCTCTCAATAGAATGAAAAGAAACATGTTAAGCAGATATGGAGGAAGAAAACCTACTGCATTCATTGCAACAGAAATGGCCATCAGAGAGGCACTTGTTGGAAGCTCCATCCAGAGCAGCGCCTTAAAGACAAAATGTCGATGTGTGAACCAAGAAGAGTAGTTGTTCGACAAGAAAAATTTCCACAAGGAGGAGACCCATTCATCATGATAAGTGAAAAATGGTTTCTAGACATGTTTACATTTCATGGTCATTGTTTTGTAAATCATTTTTTGAAATTTAAAGTGTAAAAGTGATGATGTGTTTTCCATCACTTTGTCAGCAACAATGATGTCTGGTCATGTTTTGACTCGTATTTTGAGTTGGATGTTAAAACTCTGAAAGTGATGTTATGTTTCCATCTCTTGTCAAAACAATAGTGCTTAGCCTTATGTATGTAAATGATGTGTTGCAGTGATGAGGTGTTTTCCATCACTTGTGGAAGAAACCATGATGAGTTGGTCTTGTTGTCATATATGGAGTATTACATCCATCTCGTTGTAAACTTGTCCACCGAGTATGTGTTATAAACTCGTGGCAAGTGTGGGACGTTTGGGTCATTAGTTGGTCATGTCATTTATGCATGTAATTTGCGAAACAAATTACTGCAAGTTGCAAAAGGCAAGTTTCGGCTCATCGCTTAAGGCTTCGAAGAACAAAGGTGAAGCAGATGGAATCAGGACCTTTTGAGGATGCTTGTGATGTAGACATTGTAAAGAGAAAGTTGCAAATTATTCTACCTACTTTGGGAGGACCAAAATCTCCTCAATGGGGAGGATTGATCTAGGTGGATCTTTAGGAACCCACATAGGACAAGGAGGACTCAGGGATGCTAAAAAGTCAAAGTCATCAGAATGAATTCGAACTAGGACTAGATTGTAGATCTCGTCATCCTGATCATAGAGGTGTGAATAGTTTGTCAAACCGAGCTCGTATGCAAAAGATAAATCTCTTCAAAGTTTGACATTACAAGGGAAAAAGTCAGGCCCACTTTGTACCACACAGCATCCCCATCAACACATGGGACCCACATGGAATCCCATCAGCTACCGACACATGGCAGCCCGTCATTGGCCTCCTAAAACCTAAACAAGTATCAAAAATCCTTTTTGGATTAAAAAAACCATATAACAAAAATAGTTTAAATAGTTATTAAAATAACTATATAAAAACAATGCAAATACAAATCATAAAAAAATCATTTTATATCTTAACTAAACTCAAAAAAGAGTTAATATATAATTATTTTTATATTAAAATATTATAACGAACTCCATTAATAAAAAACCAATGTATATCAAAATCCAACGAAAGGAAAACCATATATGAAATATGGTTAATATATGTTTCTTTTAAAACAATCTCCAAATGTGAAGCACGTCACGTAAATCAAGGTGGAAGGCTAATATTAACCATATCATCTATTAACCAACTCCAAAAGCCTTCACGGTTATTGAGGAATGGTTAAAAGAAATATATATGGTGTATATTGGTTGGGTTATAAAATTGAAATGTGATATTTTGTGGAGAGGTGGGATTTGAGCACACAACCTCTTCCACACTAAATTAACGATTTACCAATTATGCTAAATAGATTTCGGGTAACCCCACCAACCAAATTATTTAACAATTCAGTATTTTCCAAAGTTGGAGGGAGAAGGATTGCACGAATTTCGAGACATGCAAATCGAGGAATTTTAATGATTTTTTAATGCAGGAACCATGAATTTTGTACGAAGGAAAAATTTTCAACTTCTAAAAAATTGTCAAATTTATATGAATTTTGCACCTCTCATTGCCATGAACACGATGACACTATCTATTTTTCAATCTAAGTTCTGAATCTTCCAGTCACCTTCAGAATGCACGTGGAACCACGATTTCAACAAAAATAGGGAGCAAAACCATGAGCCATGAAATTTTCCCACAGAGGTAAAATTTCACTTTGTCAGAATATGGTAAAGTTTATAATTATTTTTCATGGTTTTCTGTAGGGATCCTAATGGTGAAAAAATATTTGACATCTGAGCAGTGGATTATCAGCTCATCCCTGAAATAAAATATTTGAAGAATCCCGAGGGAATTTAAAAGATTCATTGAGCTCCGAATTTTCAAATTCTCAAAATTCAAAATTTGGATAGTCGTTTCAGCAATACTCAACACCACAAATCTGATGTTCTGTTAAGCTTTTTCTTTCTCTCATTTCTTCTTTCAGTCACTTTTCTATGTGCTAGTGCAGATGTCCATCTTCATGTGCAAACAGTCTCTTTCTTGCCATCGATGCTGTGAGATCGATGTTTCAGCAAGCTTTTTCACTTTGACAGCCATTGTTTTAGATGGCCCTTGGTGGTGATGTATATGATGTGTTCATGTACTTCTTCTTTTTGCATTATGTTGTACAGATCCACGATTGATGATTGATGCAGGATCTTGTTTATTACATGTCGTCATGATTCCTTGCTTGATTTGATGCGGAATATTTCTATGTGATGTACATTCTATCATAACTTTTTATGTTATGTTTTGAGATCCCTTGTGGTATGTTGTTGGGATACTCTTGTTTTCATCATGCATGTGTTTTTCTTTGACATCCCTTTTGTGCCATGTTGGCGGGATGCACACCATGCTTGTTGTTGTGTCATATTGATAAGAGTCTTTTGGTTGATAGTTATATCTATGGAACATCTCTTAGAGCCACTCCTGCATGAGGGAATTCTTCCTTGTATGATCGAGAAATCATCTCTGTGTACATCATCTTTATTGACAACACATAGTGCAGTGGCCTACACCATCCTGACACCGGGGCCCGAAGACATAGTCCCTCCTGGACGAACTCTGTTATCAACGACTTATGTTTTCATGTGTTGATGATTGTTATGTTCCTCTTCTTTTCTGCATGTAGATGTATTCATTAATGTTCTTTTAAAATGCAATTTAACACATCACGAAAATAAAATGTCTTGGAAGGGTCCTTCTTCACACCCTAACCTGGATCAGTGACCTAAGCTTTTTGGACCTGCTTCCCAACAAAATTTTGTGTAGTTAGTTCTTGTGATTCTCATTATATTAGTTCAAATCTCTCCTTTGAAGCTATATATAGTCAATTCTTGACCGTAGGATTCTTTTATTCTTCTTAATTTTATTTTTATTTGTGGTTGTATCTTAAAGTTTACCCATAGAAGATATTGGAGTCGAATATTAATTACCCTACATTGTGGATAAAATGGAAATCATTAAGGTGGGGTTGGGTTTTCTTGTTATGCTCCACTTTGATTAAATTTACGTCTGCTCTATGTTTAAGAAATTAACATTCTTCTTCTCATTTGTAGATTTCCCATTCTCCTTTTCTTACACATTTTCTCTACTTCTTTCCATTTACACTTTGTCAATAAAATCTGTGTTTATATTTTGTATATCTAGGAGACTGAATCCTCACCAGCCACATATATTTTCTCATCTATGCTAACTTATTAACATTTTTTTCCTTTAAGGTGTGACACAAAGTATTCCACTATAATCCTGTTTTTCTGGTCCCTTCATGACAGGCATATATTTCTTCTAACTCAAGTGCTCTATTTCAAGTTGGAAGAAACATCTAGTTCGCATCAATGGCATTCATGTAGTACTTGCAGGTCAGTGCTCTTTGGGTTATCCTTGGGTGACATGTTGCTAATTGTTTCATAGGTTTACCACATCTCTCACTTCTTTTAGAATAGGATTCAAATATGCCTTTATTCCACTTTGTAATGGTGTATTCGTTACTTTTCATTTGTTGGTGTTTACCTTACTTATTCATGGGGTCGTAGTTGGCTTATGGCATATCTCCTTGTTAAGTTGTAATAGATCCTATATTTGTACTACTGGAATTAAATTGAGCCTATAAATTCTAGACTATTATGGAGATTAATATTTATGTCTACTATTGAACTTCCAAACTATATATTCTTAGCATTTCGAAGTAGTCGGCATTTTTTAATTTAATGGTAACTACCACTACATGCATGTATTTAACGTCCTTGGTTATACTTGATATATGTTTCTTAGCATAATATTCAGGTCAATGGATGTACTATTTATGGTTTTCATTTAAATATTCTTTACGAGCTTACACCATTTGTTATCATTTCAACCTATTAATTTTTAAGGGTGAGTTGATGCCATATGTTCGGATGAGACCAAGGGGCATATAGTCTGTTGGTTTAATTAGGTTTGTAACCAAGTTAATGCTCGTTACTTTACTCTTTCCCATTTTACTCTTTGCTAAGGTTTAACTACGCAATCCCATACATATATATATATATATATATATATGATAACAGAGTATTTTTATCCCCTTATTCACATGAATTTTATTTTATTCAATTTTTGTAGCCTCACAAGGTCATGTCGGCAACATGTAGTTGTATAATTTCCAACTCTTAAGTAATTTTTTTCTCCTTTAACAAATTGTCTAGAAGTATTAATCTTTCAATTTCTTGCTTATGTATATGATATTAGCCTTCGTATTTGTATTGTTCTTACTTATGCTTCTGGCGTACCAATATTCGGTGTTTGATTATTGAATATGAAGTAAAAACGCATTCAAGATTTTCATATAGTAGTACTACCCTTACTGTGTACCTTAGTAAGAAACTTAGTACGTTTTAGATTTTACTGGGTGAATCTACTAACTTGTTTCCAGTAAGAGAATTTAAGTCATTTCCTTTACATAGAACATGAACAATGTGCAAAAATATATGTATATATAGTACAAAAGTAAAGATGGTTTTTTGATTAGCTTGTTTCACATGTACTCATTTTATTTTAAATAAATATAACTACATCTTTCATTAAATACTCCCATTGGTGGAAATATGAGGTTATCACTTATTTTATGCACCTATAATCTTTTCGACTACCAACATTACCCCATGTAAAACCCATTTAAGCATACACAATTACTCCATAAGGAACTCGCTATTGTTTTTTAGTGTGCATAAGCCTTTGTTGTAAGATTCCTCCAATATTATCTTCAATCTATTTGTACGAACGTTTGTTTCTTAATATGTTCTCTATTTCCTTACCTTTCAAGCAATAGCATATCATAAATATTATAAGCATCCTAGTAAAAGTGTATAGCATTGAAAATTGTAAAATCCATAATCCTTTTTTTTAAATATACATAGAAGAACACTTTTGGTGTTTCTAAATAATATAAACAAATACCTCATCTTATGTTCACAAATGATCTATTTAGATTTTTTAATGACTTAAATTTCTATATAATTTTCTTGTAAAATTCATATCTCGACACAGTCCTTAAATTTCTAGCATCTAAATCTAGATAAGATGTGATATCTGATACTATTAATACTATTTAATTCCATTATAATTATCATTAACTACAATAATTGTCAACCATTTTACTCTTCTATACATGCACACAAGAATTAGTAAACAGAATCAGCATGATATCAATTTGAGCATGCATACAACTAAAATATGTAAAGCTAAATGCAATTATTAAATGAAATTGAAGTCCACAATACGACATGAACAAAACTTCATCTACCTTAAATTATTGCTTGGAAATTGTTCGCGATTGAGCATGTTCCACCCAACCATTAGCTACGTCTAATATCTCCCCCCAAGCAAGAACTTATTTCCAATTAATCCACACAATTGTGATTCAAAACAAGTTGTTTTTATGCTTTTCTTCCCTAGCATACTTTTCCTTAGCGACGTCTTCCTTCATATGGTCTACCAAGCCAATAGCCTAAGCCTTTTTTTTGCTTTTTGTTTTTTGTTTTTTGTTTTTTGTTTTTTGGTTTTTTGTCTTTGCTTTTGTTTTTTATTTTGTTTTTGTCTTTGTTTTTGTTTTGTTTTTTTGTTTTTTTTTTTTTTTTTTGGTTTTTTCTAATAAAGGTACTTTACATTTTCTCTAGAGCCTGCTTTTCTCTCCCACATGCTTAATTTCACCCTACTTAGTATTTATCTCCAGCTTAGTGATCAACATAATTTTCTCTCCCATTATGTTGATTTTATTTAATTTTTCTCATAGGGATTATTAGGAGACTTTTTAGGGAAGCTCCATTATGTGGACTTGACCACAATAGTTCTTTTTATAAGTTTGCAAGAAGTCTTTTGTACTTTACTGCTCTTCTTGAATATTTTCAAATGGTTTATTTATTGACTTACAATAGTAATACTATTCCATTACAACATAAGTCTCATCATGGTCTCCCTTGCCAATAAATCCCATAATTATTCAACTTTTAAAAATAGTAATTGTTTAAAAAAATGCAGTCATAGGGGTGTTACACATGTGATTGGAACCTTGACTTTAGACAATGATGTTCATTTTGATTGATAGGGAACCCCTCGCTAATTGGTCGCGAAAACAATATTGGTATTTTTTCACTGTCTGTATTATATCATTATTGGTTCTATTATAGGCCAAAATGTGTTTCCATATAATTGATAAAATTACTCCACAAACTATTTCCATTCCCTGTAGACTTGGATTTCTCTACTTATTGACTTCGTGGGATAATATGCAACGATAAATTTTAGGATCAATGATTGACGCTAACTTCTATTATTAATTCCTTTAATTTCAATCTGACGTCCTACTCAAATGAGAATTGCACACTCACAACATCAAATCATATATAACTTTATTCACTAACAATCTTCAAAAAGTTCCTCCATCAGCACACATTAACTCATTACACAAATAAAAATAGATACACATATTAATGGAGGATAAATTCTCACAATTCCTATTAAGCTAAGAATCTATACAATTTTTTCCCAATTTATAATATGTTAGCCTTCTCTCTCTTAGATATCTCTCAGATCTCTCTTGAACATTCATGACTTCCATTTCTATTCTCCCTACTCTATCCTTCTAAATTTATATTCATATTCCTTCCCTTATTTTCTCAAACTATACATAAAATGTATATCTTTTGTTTTTCTAGAATATCTCATAACTAAACAATGACTGTTTGAGCATCTGTCCCAACTGCGAGAAAATTTCCTACCCCATCACTCTATTATCTTTCCCTCTCGTTATGTGTCATATGCCCAAAATTATAGGTCATCAAAACATCCTGACTACCTTGATTCTTTCTAAAACTAGGGAATGTGTATTCACATGAAATTTCCTAATTTATACAAATTACAATTTCGTGAATTCCTTTCCCTTTGGATAATTTCATGACCCTATTGGTTCTAGATAAAATGGAATTAGCTAGGGATGATTCGCATGCATCAAACATGTTGGGTTGAAAATTTACATTACCTCATTGTATTGTGCCTTCAATTTGTTTACTCCTCCAAGGTCTTATATTAATGTTATTGGTGTCCTCAAGTTTGGCTATATTGTTTCCCCATTCATGGTCTTAGTATTCTAGGATCCTAAAAATTACTTTGTAGTACCCCATATGCCTTGTTGAGGTAAAATTGCAAAGGAAATTGTATCTACTTGTCATATAATTTTTGGAATGTTTCTCATTAGTATCCTCAGCTTGAAAATCTCATCATCTGCTCTACCTTCAAATGAATTTTATTACTACAATGCTTCATTTCATATGATATAAATTTGTTATTCCCAATATCATAATTTTTCCCCAAATGTAATAAAATTATGTTTCTATTACAAATTATTTTCCTTTTGTTAGTTGCTTCAATATCTTCAGGGAAGCAATCAATTTGGAAATTAGATGAAATGTCTGTATGAATCGTCTTTTCTAACAATCTAACCTCTTCAGAGTTCATGAACATGACCTCTAAATGTTGTTTTCGATAATTTACTTGATGCTTATTTTGTCTATCAATACAAATCAATTTTGTCCTACTCACTAGTTCTTGCAATTGTAATAGGCTAACTACATTAGTTCCATGTGTATGGATTTCTCCTTTAGCATCTCTATTAGATAATATTGTCTCATATTATTTCATGAAGATTATAATTTTTTTCCGTCAACAATATATTTTGAAGGTACCCCTTCATCATTCTTTATAGCTTCATCCAAAAATAACTCATCATGTTTAAAAATACAAGGCTCTCTAGCCTCCTTCGATATCTCTTCTCTCAGATATCCAAGCTATATTTAACTCTCCTTAAGGTTCGTTTTTTTCTCACTATCCTCCTCTTATCTAAGAGTTAGAAAACCCTTATTAAATGTTGGTTCATATCCTTTATCTTCTTCGAATTTCAATTTTTCGTGTTGAATGCACATCCTTAAATATATTATCCCATCTCCAAGAAACATATCTCTTATTTGAAATTGGGAAAGTTAACTCGAATAGGATTTTTAGAGATTGTGTAAGGTTCGCCCCTTTTTACCCTCTATTCTAATAGGCTGATATGTTTCTTGATATCTCTAATCATTTCTTGTAAATTTTATCCTTTCGGTTCACTTCCATTTATAGAAAATGGGATATATGATATCTCAATCATAGATTGATGTTCACCATCTACCTTTGCAACTACAAATGCAAATGCATGATTATCCTGATAATAAAATATTATTGATGTACCCTTAGATGTTATTCACACATGTTATTTACTTGGTACATGTGAACATTCCTCATCACTAGTTCTAACTTACCCATCTCTCACATGTTCTAGTTGAAATTCTTCTAGTCACTTGATTTCTTCATTATGCTTCATGAGGATTTCATTTAGACATTGCCTTACATGTACCTCATTCATTTGTACAGATGATTCTTTTGGAACTCTCTTGTTTTTCTCTCTCTCTTAGGGAACATTCTTCGTTTTCCTCCTTCCTCATGACATTTTTTATGATTGTCTACATGCATGATCTACATGACCTGCACATAAACATAGTTGATTAGTTTTGAAAATGTAAGACTATTGAGTCATAGTTGATGCTCCTGTCATCATCTATTGTTCTATACTTTTCACATTGTCCCTCAAAATTCCAACCAGTCTCTTCTCCCCATCCTCACTACCATCTGTTAGAAATAATACAGAGAGGGGGGTGAATCAGTATTATCAAACTCTTCTCAATTTATACAAATATTTTCAAACCTGACTTGCATATACCTTCCAAACTTGTAATTAGATGTTTGTCATTAATTTGTATGTGAGAACCATAGAACAATGTGTAGGAACACAAAATAGACAGTCACACCAAGGAACACAAGATGTAAGGTGGCAACCCGATGTGGGTGAAAACCACCTGCTGCAATATGTCTCTATCTTCTTTCAATAAGGAACTTCTTATTACAATGATTTTGTACTGGTGAAGTCCTTTTCCAGTACGCAGGCTACAACCTATAGAGAGCTACAACCCTCTCTCGTTTTACAACTTCTCCTGGAAGGGAGCTACAACCCCCTTAGCTCTTGTACTAGCTAAGATTCTAGTACGTAGGTGCTGACCTATAGAAGGCTACTACCTTCTCTTTTTTCCAGGGACCATGTTTCATAAATTTTCAAACTAGATCCAAAACATCAAGTACATGTGCATTACCCAATCTCCTTTAGACAATTAACTTTTCAAAATGCAGTAACCAGAAAATGTCACCAGTAATCAGCCACCAATTTAAAACCCAGATCTCTGCAGAAACAGGTAAAATACAACTAAAATATATTTCAAGAAAAGGTCTGCAACTTCACCGAAGGAAACCTACGGATATCCGAACTTCTGCTGTGATGAGTCTGCACAGCTTCGCACCTTCACTATTTACTGTTCAACGCACTTCTGCACCTGCTCTGCTTGATTCAACTGTGCACCTCCGCACCTGCGCCTTCTGTTGTGCTGCGTTCCTCCGACCCTACGCTGTGGATTGCCTGTGGACTTCTGTATAGAGCCAAATTCTCAGTCCTCCAATGTGTCACAGACTGTCAACAAATCTGATCATGCGCCAAAGAGATCACGACTTATTAGTAGAACTTCCTTACAATTTACAAATTTCTCTTTTATCTAGATCTAGCTTTTCAAATAGAACACCCAAAATTTCAGATCTTAAGATATTCAATTTTCAAATCACTAGCCAAAGGATCTCCTTTCCTTTTTATAGGCAAGCCCTTACTCAAACCATGGATCAAAACCATAGAAAACCAATACAAGGGATCCAAAACCTGGGTTCAATATTTTAGATGCCAAAACCATGGACCAAAACCATAGGATCAAAAACGTCGGACTAAATACCAAGGACCAAACATAAGATGCACGTTTTTCTCTCCATGAAAGTCCGTGCATTTTAGGTCCACACCTTTTGTGCGGGAAACCTATGAACATATCCGCACCTTTTCAACGATTCTCCTGTGCAACCTATCGAAGACCACATCTTTTGATCTATGCACTTGCAGAACCAGAAAATAACATTGATGTACTATAATTTATCATCAGAGATGAGTGGGTTTCCATCAAGTACAAAATATGTATCATAATGTCAATGCCATCCTCATTAATGAGTGGTCCTTCTTCTGGTCCATAGAGGTAAACATCCTCTCCCTCATACTTAGTTTCCTAGAGTCCTCTCTTCTCTAAAAAAGCACTCAAATTTTGTTTCATCCGCTTTTTCAACATAAGCCATTTTATCTTTTTCCTCCTTAATAACAAACCATGCTCTTGGTCTTCTTCCATTTCTTCTAGTAACATACCTACCTTACTATGTCATTCCTTTAACTCAACCATTTCTGAGTCAAATTCCTCTTCACTCATCTTTCCCTTTATGTAATTTTCTTCGACATACTCCCTTCTTCTGCTATGGATTACACTTGAAAACTTGTAATGGATATCAATAGTCATCTTCCTTTATTCTTTGTGAGCTCCCTCTTTCCTATAGTGTGATAAAATCAAGCTATGGTAACAAGTCTTCTTCCTTAACCTATTACGCCAATACCTTAGCAATATTTTTTATAACTTAGCCTTTTGGTATTCCTTTTCTTATTTCCTCTAGAACCTCTTTAGATCTTCTTTCTCTTCTATGCTTCTGCGCATACTTCTCACCTCTCGCTTGATAACTTCTCTAGCTCTCTTGAATTTTCTTTGATGACTTCCGTTGTTCTCTTCTCATTTCCTATTGTAGTGCCCCACTCTAGTTAACTAATCTTGATATCAAATTAACATTGGTTTAGCCTTAAGGCTCACACATTATTCATTAAGGACCTTAGGTTGAGGATCCGGACCCTTGACTCTACTACTAGTGGACACGATGGTTATGTTTGTTTCCTAGTTGATGTTATGATGATGATACTTGTGATACATGTGTTTATTTCCTAGTCAACATTATTATGATGATAACTTTCTTAGATATGTCTTTTTTCAACCAATGTTATGGTGATCATAGTGTTCATGGATATATATGTTTTTTGTTGATGTTATGATGATGATAGTTGTGATGAATGCATTCATTATGTTGGCTACTTACATTAGTTCTGGTTCATGATGAATAATAACATGGATCACTATGTCATGTTAATGGTTTAACATATGTTATTATGTCAATGAATAACACTAAGAATAATTGGTACTAATCATTATCAAGTATGATAGGAAATGATGAGATGCACTCACATGTGATGATTCGATGACATCTGGTTTAATGGAATTAAAAAAAATATGTTTGAAATTTTAAAGTTCATTTTGAATCTTCCTATAACTTTTAATGACATGTTAGTGGTTACAGGCATAGGTTAGTTACTCACCTAAATAACTCAAACATAGGTGATGGGGATATATAAATATATGGAAGTACATGGGAGGGGTGGGACAATGTCCCCAATTTCACCCAATAGCACTCTCACTATGATTTGGGTTGGAAGGCTTTCGACACCTTTCCCTTGGAGATCACGATGTTGTGGGGGAAGGTCCCAATTTGGTTTTCTGACGGGGATTTTACTGGGGGGGGCAACATCACAGTGGATTTGTTGATCCCCACACCATTAGTATCACTATACAGGGCAACACAAGCAATGATAAAAATCTATGTCATTGCACCTAGATTTTTCCCCTTCGTAGTCACTGGATGCTTGAAGGAAAAATGACGTCGAACCCTTCGAACTTTAGGGGAATTTATCGAAAGGAACTACCAACTTGGCACCATCGGCATCAAGAAGAAACTGTTTGGTGTGGCACCCTTGCAAATTCAAGTGTACTTCATGAACGATGAGACTAGCCTCACGCCTTTGACATAAAAATGAAACTACTAAATATAATCAAGATATAAAAATCCCACTAATTCACATTAGGTGCTAGAAGAAGATAGAATGAAGGAAATATAATCAACAATAAAACTTGGGATAAAGGGAGAATAGGAAGAAATAAAAATGTTGTACCTTGCACACTCTACCCTTCTTATATTCGAAAATATTAGGTAGATAATGAACATATGTATTTAATAGGTAAAATGGGAGAAGAGGGGCACATAATTTATTATAGATATTAATCCTAAAAGTGTTAAAATTCATTCAGAAAAAGAGGGTCCTGAATTAAATTAAAGATTAATAAAATATGTTGGAATTAGGAATCGTGAAGAGGGGGAGGTGAATTAGTAATTCAAGAAACTGTTAATTTTATTTTCTTACTACACTTATAGTTCCTTCTTTAGTTCTTTCACATGTGAGAGGATTCATTCATGAAACAATGAATCAACAAAATTTCAGTTACACATATTCAAATAACAATCTGATGAGCAACACACATTACACATAATTTTTCAGTTGGAATCCCAGAAGGAAGAAAACCATCAATTTGTTGTTTGTTTTAAGATGTAAATTAAGCACCAACTTCACTACATATGTTTGTTTGTGAGAACCCACTCACTGGAGGCACGAGCCCCCTTTATTTTAAAGGAATAAACTTGCTAAGAGGCACCAACCTCTTAAGTGTGTAAGCACCAACCTATCACTGCCATTGTTCTACTATTTCATACAATTT
The DNA here is from genome assembly GCA_000404065.3 of Pinus taeda. Taxonomy (NCBI): domain Eukaryota; kingdom Viridiplantae; phylum Streptophyta; class Pinopsida; order Pinales; family Pinaceae; genus Pinus; species Pinus taeda. Next base: position 55,551 of record APFE030499749.1, on the reverse strand, counting down.
TCAAATTGAAAACATAGGCTTACACATTAGAAGTAAAATACCAACTAATCGTTGTCTTACAGATTCAACTTCAACACTTTGTTTTATGAACACTTATGGAAGACCTCCTCTTGTTTCTCATAGCAACACTTCCTTTGTGCTCTACTTTAACAGTCCAGGGCTCTCCACTGACTTCAGCTCAATACTACCCTTGCAACATGCTCCTTAAATGCACAACCTTAGTGCTATTCTCTCTCACACATATGCTCACTGAGCCCAATGGAGGTTCTAATTTTCGTTCCAGTGCTACACTTGGCTCGATGTAGCCACTGTCACCATCAACATTAACCAAACATGTACGCATGCCATGGCACCATTCTTTTGTTGTTTCACATTTTCTCTAGTTTTTTCGCTGCAATAAAATCATAAAAATTGGCAATGATCACTTCTCTGTCCAACTATTGACTCTCCATGCCATGTATTTCATTTTAGTCCCCCGTACACATTTCAGAGAGACTCCCCATGCATATTTATGGCTTGCATAGATTTATTTGTACATCCTCATGGAGTATTTGTTGTTCATTTATATTTACAATGTGTGCATGGGTAGCCTTCAACCATCAACCTTACTGTTCTACATTTAACACCACAACTCCTGATAGATACATCTTTAATGGCTTCCTATACCATCATATCATAGCTTTTCATCGCAGTGCTATGTAGTGGTGTTAACACTGTGAAATAGCTAATTTCCAACCTCTCATCATGTCTAACCCATTTTGATTCGACCATTATTGAAATTCCATCACAGGACCGAGGGCAATGCTCTAGGGCTCAACCTCAAGGTGTTTAGTCCTCCATACCCCAAACGGGGGCTATATCTCCTTTGTTATCACCTTTGCATGTGGTTTCATTTTTGTTTCAAATACAAGTGCTTAAAACCAAAGGATCCCTTTTATTGAATATTTCTACCTATTTCACCTATGGTACCCACCAAAGATCATCGATCATTGATGTGATGTCATCACCTACCACGTGGAACTTTTTTATTAGTGACACATGTCCCTTGAATATGGCCCATTAGGCCATGAAAAACTCTTGAAAATGCTTGCCACCTGTCCTTTCATACTTTCCTGTCATGCTGACTTCAGCAACCACTTTGCATTATCAAAACTAATCAGATCATGCCACTTGTGCTCATCGTAGCTCATCACTAGCTGCCATGTGTCCTTATCAAATCCAATCGGATGCCTCCATGTGTCCTCCCTGAGGAGAGTGAAAGAGCCTCATCCTACTTGGTTTTTCCACTGATTTCCTTTATTAATTGTATTCTTGGCTCTCTGACTGCCCGTGCGTTGATATACAATATAACCAATCCTCTGATTGTTGATATGTCAAGACGTCTAATTTCCAATATCACAAGTCGCTAATGGGTGAATTTCATAAGTTATTGTGATGCACCTTGGAAAGTCTGATTATTGATTTTTGATTGGACATGTGTTAGAAGGACAACAACTCATTTTCCTTTGCCTTTTCTTTTGGAGGGGAAGAACTTCAACTAGCTCTAGCTTCTGATCCAAAAGTCTATTATGAGACTTCCACATACTGTTGGAAATCGTATTCTGAGCACTATCTAATGGATGAGGTTCTATTAGCCTTTGATCTTGTCTAATACCTCAATAATGGCTACAAAGTCTCTGCACAAATGGAATCACAATGACCAAGGAATGGAGCCCAATCATTAGGATAAGCCTTGTTTGAAATCAAAGGCAACATCTACATAGGCAGCCACCTACATACCATCAAATTTCTAACAATCTCCCATTTTGGCATTGATGGAAACACTGAATACTCCCCCAAAGAATGGCATGGTATGCCTTGATGATAAATTTCTCCCCCTCTGAGATCAGTGGCAAAGAAAACTTCACTTTCACTCCCCCTCAAAAAATGAAGCCTACTCACCTATGTATTCCTCCTGCTGAGTAGCTTCTACCACCTACCAAAAAGAGATCATTTGGAGGGAGGAGTCACAACTGCTATCTATTACTTGAGATACTCAAATGGTTCTCTTGCAAGTGGCTTGGTAAATATATCTTCAAATTTCTCTTTAGTTGTTACATATACAAGCTTAACTATGTTGGCTGCAACTTTTTGCATTAAGAAATGATAATTGAATGGAATATGATTGGTTTTTAAATCCATAAGTAGATTTTTTGAGATGATTATTTCACTTATGTTGTCACACATTATTGTTATGGTATTAGACAACTCAAATTATATATCCTTTAAGGTTTTCTTCATCGATATAATTTGTGTACAACAAGTACAAACAATAATATATTGTACTTCAACAATCGATAGAGAGATAGATCCTTGTTTCTTACTAACCCATGAAAGCAAGCATTCACCCAGAAAGAAGGTTGCAGCAGAAGTAATTTTCCTATCATCAAGACTCCAACCAAATATTCAACTATGTAGGCATTTAGATTGAAGTGTTTACTGCTGACATACGACAGTCCATACACTTGTTTTGAGAATGATTTTGGCAAAATCACATAAAAAAACTTTTGTCGACGCGTTTCGAACCAATAAATGTGGTTCATCGTCAGGACAAGTTGAATATCCAATCTGAGTCATGCATTAAATAGGGACAGCAGGCCATTCCAACAGCTAAAACGGTTAACCGGACCTCTAACGGCTAGGTTTGACCAGGCTCCAGAGAGAGGAAACTAAATTAATTATATTTTAATATCCCTATAAAATTAATTTTAAGAATGGTAAAAATATATATTTTTATATTTCAAGAACCAAAATTATTATTTTATTATTATATTTACTTATCTTTATATATATTTAATTTTAATTCTTAATATTATTACTAATATTAGAATAATTAATGGAGAATGTTTCTATGATTAATATATTATTTTAACTATATTTACTTTTCCCTTATTCAATAAATATTATAAATATTATTAAATAATACAAATCTCATATACCCATTATTATATTAATATACCTATTTAATTCAACTATCCCATAATATTAAAAATATATTTATATTTACCCCATATAATATTACTCTTTACCATTCTATGGTAATTTTTTAGTAAATCTAGAACTATTATATATATTTAATCTATTCATTTATTCCTAAATTATAATAATTTCAAAGTTTACCATTAGAATTAAGAAAAAGGTAAATACTACTACTATCATTATATTATTTATAATAGAAGAATAATAATATATTATCTATCCCCACTTTTTAATAAAACTAATATTATCATAATAATAAAAACGATTATGATTATACACCTTCACCCTTATAAATAGTAATAAAGATATTGATAAATCTATTTAATTATCTACTTACTATTTCTAAGTTAAGAACCTAATTTCATTATTCTGTTATTAAAAATATTTATTTTATTTTTAATTATTATAATAAGAATTCCTGAAAACATTTAAGATTATAAAAGTTTACCATTCTATTAAGATAGAATAATATTAAAAAATCAGGAACTATATAACCCTAAGAGCTATAATATTATTTTATTTAATAATTCATTATTTAATCATTATATCAAGGTTACTAATACTCACCAAACTATACACTACCATCATATAAGAAAAAATCCTATCGCTAAAAGAAACAACGGCTCATAAGGCTAGCTCAAATCTGAGACCCAAATAATCTTACGGACTATAATATAACAAGCTAACGAAATACAGTAATAAAAGGAAGCCCCACCTTCTATGATAGGGGCTAAAAGACACCCTCACCTTAAAAAACTAACTGCAAAGGGGAGGAAACCAAAGAAAAGAAGTCCATACACTGTTGTATCTTAAAGATATTTTAAAATTCTCTTAACAACAACCACGTCACTTTCTCATGGATAGGCATGAAATATTGCCACAATTCCCACTTCTTGCATGATACCTGGCCTTGCAGTTGTTAGATACAGTAAGCTTCCTACAATTGACCTATATTAAGTTTGATTTACTTGCAACGTTGCATCTTCATGGTATGATTTGTAGCCTCTAACCATGGGTGTGCTAACAGGTTTACAATCCTCCATTCTAAATTTCTTCATAGTTTCCTTGAGTTATTTCGATTGGGATATAAGAACTCCTCATGGAGACTGAGTAATTTGTAGAACCAAGAAGAGGGATAACTCACTAATCATGGAAATTTCAAACTTTGTTTGCATACAATTTGAAAACTAATGCCCCACCTTCTCCTCATTGGTGCCAAATATAATGTCATCTGCATATACAAGCTTACAACCATTAACAGTAGATGATCATCTCCATATTTTACATAAAGATTGATGTCAATTAAATCTTTACTAGACACTTTTTGCTAGAGATACTTATCCAACTTTTCATAGCAGGCTCTAAAGCCCTATTTTAAACCATACAGGGCCTTTTTCAGTTTGCATATGAGCCCTTCATCAGAGAAGAGTAGAAAACCTTTAGCTTGTGGAATGTCAACCTCCTCTTCTAAGTCTCCTTTGAGAAAGGAAGACTTCACATCCATCTGATACACTTTGATGTTCTTATGAATGGCAAGAGCAAGAAATATTCTTATGTATTTTAGTTGAGTGATCAGCGCAAAGGTTTATTCAAAATATACCCCTTCTATCTACAGATACCCTTTACAGACCAACAAAGCTTTGTTCCTGATTACTTAACCTTTTTCATTCGGTTTGTTCTTGAAAACCCACTTAGTTCCAAAAACATTTTTCTCCTTTGGTATTAGAATAAGCTCTCATCTGTCATTCTTTTCAATTTGTTCTAGCTCTTCATTCATGGCTTTCACTCAAAACTTATATTCACTTTCTTGATAGAGGTTCCTTGATTCTATTTGTGACAATAGAGACAAATTTGCATAATTTGTACTTCCCACAAGTTTTGTTCCAATCTAGACACCTTGCCTTTGATCTCCAAGAATCTAACTCCCAGGGTGTTCGTTTTGCACATACCTGGAAGGTGTTTTTTTCCTTGAAGATTTTCTTACTTCCAGACCTTCATTGTCTAAATTTGTTTCGTTCAAATCAATGACCCTCAACTCCAAAGTCTCTTGATAATCTAAGCCCAATTTATTTTCACAGGGACTAGTTTGTGAGCCTACTTCATCAACTACTATGTCAATGCAATCTTCTATATTCCTTGTCCTCCTTTTGGAGCATCTATACCCTTTGCTTTGAATACAATATCCAAGAAGTATTACTTCGTCAATTCATAATTCAATCTTCCCAATGTTATTTTCATTTGTTTTAATGAAGAACTTGCTCCCAAACACCTTTAGATGTTTAATTCATGCAGTTATACCCTTCCATAACTCATATGGAGTTTTTTCATTGTCAGGCCCGAGATAAGTTCTATTTGACAAGTATATTCCACCCTGAGCTACTTCTGCCCAGAAGTCGTGAGCCACTCCTACTTCATCTAACATCGCTCTAGCCATCTCATAGATTGTTCGGTTATTTATCTCCACAACTCAATTTTGTTGAGGAGTTCTAGCCACTGAGAACTCCATTCTAATACCTATCTCTTCACATAATTCCTCAGACTCTGTTGAGGCAAACTCTCCCCCTCTATTTGATCTCAAGCATTTTATTTTCAAATATTTCCCATTCTCTACTTGAGACGTAAAATTCTTGAAGTGCTCAAATGTTTCAGACTTCTCTTTTTAGAAGAGAATCTATGTAGCCCTCATGTAATTATCAATGAACAATAGGAAGTACCTTTCTCCTTTTAATTTTTGTTCTAGTGAGGTCACATATATATATGTGAATAAGCTCCGTATGTTTGGATTAGGAGCACTCTTTTGATTTGAAATGAGTCCTATTCTGCTTTCCAAACTGACATGACTTGTAGATGGTGTTATCAGGCATTGAAAATATAAGTAATCATTTTACTATGCCTATATTTTCTATCCTGATAAAGCTATAAAAATTCAAGTGCCTGAGCATCTTACACCATAGTCATGCTTCATTTGGTTTGCTTAAGTAACAACTAACCCTTGATTCATCAAACACATAAACGTTAGTGTGAGTCCTAACTGCCTTCCCCACTAGTTTTCCATATTTTATATTGTGGATCTCACAATCTTTAGATCGGAAGGTCACATTATAGTCATTGTCACACATATGGATAACATTGAGCAGATTCTGTTTGAGGCCTTCCCCATACAACACATTTCATGATTTTGTGTTTTAATCAAGACTAACACTCATTTTCCCTTGATTCTTGCTAGGGTGTTATTTCCAAAGGTGACATTGCATCCTCTATCTTTTTCTCTTAGTATTAGAAACATGATTTTGTCTCTATTCATGTTTTTGGAACAACCATTGTCTACATAACATTTGTTTTATTTATCATGCGCTGATATGGAGAGCCCACATGGCATGCTCTTCTTGGTATTTTGTTTCCATCTTCCTTTATCATTCTGTATGTGTGTGTATGTGTCAGTTTGAGATTTGGACATGTATTCAAACCTGCTTCTACATTTGTTGGCCTTGTTTCCAAAGTTATTACATTTAAAGATTTCAACTTTTCTTTGTAGGGGAGTGAAGACATTTGATTCCTAAAAGAGGAATATTGAGACTTAGCAGATTGGTGTGCATTAATCTTCAAATTTTCATCTCTTTCAACTTTGACACTGCCACAATCAATAGCTTTGTGTCCAAATATATGATACTTATAGCAGGGAGCATTAAACATGTGGCACACCTATTGTTAAAAGCATTATCAAATTTAGCAGACAAATTCTTGGTCAACTGACTGCTCGGTTCATCCTCCATTGGTGATATACTCTTTATACAACTTCTCTTTTGTTTTCATGAACTATTTCATGATGATTCTTCCTATGACTCTTTGATTCTTCAACTCCTACAGACCTAACGTTTATCTTCTTCCTCCCCGTAGAAGATTATTTTCCATTAGATTACCCTACTCTATTTTTTATTCTGGAGGACCTTTGATAACTCAAACTCTGATTTAGTCTTCAGGTCCCTTCAACCAATTTCTCATTTAGACCCTTCTTGGTCTTTTCTTTCTCAAGATCAATTCTTAGAGAGACTACCTATGGTTCATGATACTAGTTTTTTTCTTCCCATTACTAAATCATATGTTGAACTACCTCTTTCTTTCCTCTGCCATCCTCCATCTTGACCTTTAAGGATTGAAAATCATTTTTGCGTACTTTTGAGGTCGTTTCCCTTTTGAACTTTATCATCTCTTATTTCAACTGCTTGTTCTCCTCTTCTAGTCCACGGTCTCCTTGTTCTCCTTTTAGCAGAACATCTAGATTGTCCTTTCTCTTGATAACCTCTTCAAGTTTTTATTTCTAATATGAAAACTTCTCATTATCTAAGTTATACATTCCTTGCCCTGCACGCTACAACTCTTCCTTCAATTGCTTGTTTTTCTTCCTTGGTTTCTTGAACTCATCAAGGGAAATCATGATTTCTCCTTCAAGGTCTACCACTCCTTCCTCTTATTCCTTTTTGAGATTTCATAATACCCTACTTCCTGGAGTCTGTTTCGAGGGCCATAAGAAGATACTTATTTGACTCATTTTTCAATGCGTTTTCACAATCTGATTTCATAGTTGAACTATCCTCCTTGGAATAAAATCCATTCTTCTTGTACATTTTCTTCTTTTGATATGCTTCATACTTATTTATAAATTTTAGATATTCTTCTATTTCATCCTTTTATTTAAGGGAATTTGGAAGAGAAATGTCTTCCACAGTCGAAACACATAAAGGGAAACTTTCCTTTATATTTACTAGAGACACGCTTAAGTTTTCTTGCTAGTTGAGCTAGGTCCTCATCATATTCACTACTAGAGTAATCTTGATGAAATATGTGCTCCTTGCCCTTATTGTATACTCTGGATGTCACTTCCTTTTGGTTCAAACGTTTCCAATCCTACTTTCATCTCATAAGTTATGAGAGTACCATGTAGCTGATCCATCTTCAGATCTTTTAAGTTATGCATTTCTTCAAATACTTGTGATTTTGGCATTAAATCTCATGGGTATAGATCTCAACACTTTCTAAATGATCATCTCTTCCTTGAATTATTCATCAAGTCCTCTAATCATATTAACCACTTCATCAATTCTGACAAAGTATTCAGCGATGCCTTAATTCTCAGTCCTCTTCAAGCTTTCAAACCTTACTTTGAAGGTCTGAAGTTTTTCTTTCTTAACTTTGTCATCTCCTTCATGACAATGGTTAAGCTTCTCCCACATTTCATAAGCAGAATTAGACTGCATAACTTCAAAAGTTTTCACTGACTAAGACTAGCAAGAATGGAATTCTTGGCTTTACCATTGTTCAGATAGAATTTCTTGCCATCTACATCAGTGGGTGGAATGTCAGGGACATTGTAGTTTACTAGTACTGAGGTCCAAACCTCTACCCCTAGGGACATAAGATATGCCTCCATTCTTATTTTCCAAAAAGCATAATTTGTTCCATCCACGACCAATACTTTACTTGAGTAAAATTCTAGACTCTTTTTTCTATTCATAATTCATTATTAATCTAACTCCCAATATTTTAAGTATTGCAGAAGGATTCACTTGTATTGAATACTAATTGTTGGAATAAGGAATTACAAAGAAGGGGAGGGTGAATCAGTAATTCAAGAAACTATTAATTTTCTTTTCTTACTATGCTTATAGTTCCTTCTTATGTTATTTCAGATGTGAGAGCATTCATTCATGAAACTATGAATCAATAAAATTTTAGACACACATAATCAAATCAAAATCTCATGAGAAACACACATTTGACACATTGTTTTCATGTGGAAAACTAGAGGGAAAAAACCACCAATTTGTTGTTTGTTTTATGATGTAAATTAAGCACCAACTTAATTACTTATGTTTTTTTGTGAGATCCAACTTACTGGAGGCATTGACCCCTTTTTTTTAGTGAGCACCAACTTTCCAAGAGGCACCAACCTATCATTGCTAATGTTCTACTATTTCATACAATTTTCAAACTGAAAAGAAAGGCTTACAAATTATAAGTAAAATACCAACACATTGTTGTCTTAAAGATTCAACTTTTGCACTATTCTTTTTGAACACTTGTGGTAGACCTCCTCTTCTTGGTCACAACTACAGTACCTTAGTGCTCTACTTTCATTGTGCTAGGATCTCCATTGGCTTCACCCCAACACTACGCTGGCAACACAGTCCTTGGATACACAAGCTCACTACTTTTCTCTCTCGCACATATGCTCACTTAGCCCGATAGAGGTTCTAATTTTTGTTCCAGTGCTGCACTTGGCATGATGTAGCAACTAACACCATTAACTCTACCCAAACATGTACCCATGGAATTTCACCCCATTTTTTGTTGTTTCACTCTTTCTCTAGTTCTATTGTTGCATTAAAATAGTAAGAATGGGCAATGATCGCTTCTTTGTCTCATAATAGACTCTCCATGGCATATATTTAATTTTAGTCTCCCTTACACATTTCATAGAGATTGTCCGTACATATTTATGGCTTACACATATTTAGTTGTAGATCCTCATGGAGTCTATGTTCTTCATTTATATTTACAATGCGTGCATGGTAAGTCTTTTACCATCAACCTTCCTTTTATGCATTTAAGACCACAACTGCCGATACATTCATATTTAATGGCTCCCTATATCATCATATCAGAGAATTCCATTGGAGTGTTGTATAGTGGTGCTAAACTATGAAATAGCTGATTTCTAACCTCTGATCATGTCTAGCCCCTTTTGATTCGACCCTTATTGAAATTTCAGCATAGGACCTAGAGTGGTGCCCAAGGCTGACCCTCATGGATCTTAGTCCTCCAAACCCCTAACAAGGGCCATATCTCCTTTGGTCTCCCCTTTTCCTTTGGTTTCATGTTTCTTTCAAATAAAGGCACTTAAGACCGATAGATCCATTTTATCACGGATTTCTACTTGTTTCGCCTATTCCAACCACCATAGATCATTAATTGTTGATGTGATGTCATCACTTGCTACATTGCACTTTCTGATTGGTGCCATGTATATCCCAACTATGGCCCATCAGGCCATCCAAAATGGTCTAAAATTCCTACCACATGTCCTTCGATGCTGCCACGTCATGCTGATAGTTGCAACCACTTAGAATTATCAAAACCAATCGGATCCTACCACGTGTCCTCATGAGAGCTCATTACTAGATGGCACATGTCGTTATTGGACATAATTAGATTCCTCCATGTCTCTTCCTATAGGAGAGAGAAATAGCCTCACCATACTTGGTTTTTCTTTCTATTTCCTTTGATAAGTGTATTTTTGGCTCTTCGGCTGCTGATTTGTTAATATGCAATACAATAAATTCTCCAATCACTTATATTCCAGGACCTATGATTGCTGATATTGCATGTCACTAATTGGAAAATTTCATACTATTTTGTACTTCACCTTGGAACCTCTAATCACTTATTTATGATTGGACACGTGTCAGAAGGAAAACAACTCATTTTCCTTTTCCATCTCTTTTGGAGAGGTAGAACTTCAACTGCCTCTAACTTTTGATCCAGAAGCCCATTTTGGGACTTCCACATACCATAGGAAAGATTATTCTAAGAATTATCTAATGTGGGGGGGGGGGTCTGATTATACTGTGAGCCCATATTCCATGTAAAGTAGGGCTCCAAAGTCTTTGCACAACTAGAATCAAAACCACCAAGGCATGAGGCCTAATCATCAGGCTAAGCCTTGTTCGACATCAATGCTAACATTTACAAAACCAGCCACATACAAACCATGAAATGTATAACAAAAAAAATTATAGAAATCTAGAGAACCTCCATGTGGAAAGAGCCAACATTGGAATATCTATCTAAGGGGAGAATTGAGTTAAAATAAGAGATAATTAGCAGACCAAATTGGAGATCTATTAATTGACTTTAGTAATGGGATCAAGAGAAAACTAAGAGAGTAAATAGGGTGTCTTATCGATGTGAGGAAAAAATATTATTTTCAAATAAAAAATTAACAAAATAATTTTGGAGAGAATTGGTGCGAGGGTGACACATGGGTTGGTGAATATTCAAAATATTGTATTAATAAAAATAATTAATTATGCATGAGGTGCCAAGTGTCACCTATGAAGCATCCTATAAAATAAGGGGCATGCCATGGGAGAGGGGACTTTTTCTTACCCTATTATTGCATCGATGTGATTATGTCAGTGTCAGCTTCTATGAGTTGTAGTTGAGTTTGATGAGGCATATGATATAGAGAGGGAACTCTATAGCCACGAAGTGCTCACATCTATCAACTATCACACTTCCTCCATTGTAGAACCCCATTGTAACTCAGAGGTCCACAAGGAAGAAGAGTGTCCAAGGAGTAGGTTGTGAGTTCAATCAGTGGGTCACTTACATCAACATTCAAACTTGGAGGCGGATGACAACAATGGGGTGTAAGAAACGGTAAGGCAAAGATCAAATATCCTCTCCGGGTCAATGGTACATGTGGTGTTTATGTTCTGTATATGTGTTTTTTGTGCCCATAGTTAATAGAATGTAAAACACATGATATGTGGAATGTATTTTAATTCATATATGTTTGATGTAAATTATTTAATATTTTTGGGTCTCCAATTGTTATCTTCTTATGGTCGTATTCCTAATTTTTCTACATTGTTTAGAAAAAATGGTATATGGATTGTTCCTACACCAGCCTTAGTTGGAACAACTTCTCTCTCATTTTTTATGCTTTCTAGTGCAAGATTATCTACCACAATTTTATTTTCTCCTATTGCTACCTGCAATTTTGAACTTCTTCACTAGGTAAAATTAAAATTTTAAAGACTAGGTTTATTTTCTAGTCTCCTCAATAATAGGATATTTATTCGTTAAGAATGTCATTGGTCCATTTTGAGTGGGACAAATTTCGCCAATTATTCTTGGCTCATCGCACCAATATTTGTGTACTTTAATTTATCGAAGCAACTAAAAATTAATTATTTAGATCAGAATATATAAATTAGTTTTTAACCTCATATTTCCATCTTCTACTCTTTTATCATTGTCATTTTATTATGGCTATGGTTCTCTTAGTAATATTCATCCTTCATCACCTTCATGCATAGTATTTTTTATCACCTCTGATGGTGAAAAATATCATGACTCTTCCTTCCCTTAATCCTTATGGAAATTTATTAGGTTATCATACCACTTTGACGCAATCAGTCAACATTTATCATATGTATGGTGTCCCAATTTAAAATTTGACCGTGCTCCATTGATCTCGTCTTTATTTCACTTTAACTTCATACAGGAAGATCCACCTATTCTTTATGAGCAAGAATCTAGTTTGTTCTTATTAAATTAAGGTATGAGTTGTATCAAATACACAGACCAAATGTTGCTCAACTCTAATACAATATTCACATGACACACTTCTCACATACCAAAAATATCTCTTGGGTGCTTGACATAATATTCTTAGGTGTTCCTAGGATGGAACCAATCCATTAACCTAAAAGGTTCTTGATAAAACTCTTGCATATATAAGATCCAAATGGATATGGATATGTTCACTTTCAATCTGATGATCTAAATGGATTTGGCTCTACCACATTCCCACAATTCCTAGATGCTTATGAGACTAGATGTAACTATAAACATTTTCTAAAATCCATGGGGTTCACACAAAATTTTATATATCCAGATGATCTAACATTTGGAAGCTCTAGAAGGTTACCTTTTTTCAAAAATCCCAATGTATTCCAACCTGGATCTACACTTACTAGATAATCTATGCTAGATGTGACCTAACCAGATGTGGTTCCCCAACCAGATTACCTTTTCAATTAGTGCTTAATCCACCTACCTACGGATCTAGTTAATACTGAATTGCATCCACCTATACCAATCTAGATATACAAAGCACAATATCACTTTAACGTTTTGTTGTGGGGACCACACTCCATGAAGTGAAGGTTAAGTCTTTGATTGAGGGATTCGAGACTCTATTCCTTTCTAGATATTTAGTTGCAACAATGGACATGCTAGACTACAAATAAAAATTACTTCACTACAAAATAAATAGGTTAGACTAGAAGCATACGACTAGAGCCTTGAATTCTAATAGAGATATTCACTTGTATTAATGGGAAACCCTAATACAATTGACAACAAAGTCCATATTCAGGTGTTTTTCACTAAGTTGTTATGATATGTTTTTTTTTTTTCTATTATAGCATGAAATTTTCTTGCATAAACTTGATAGGCTTACTCCATAAACTATATTTTCCCATATAATTACTAACTTCATGGCCCAATTTATAACTATTAATTCAACACCGATCTTTCACACCACCCTATATTGATAATTCCTTCAACTTAACTCTTGTTTCTCACTCAAATGAAAATTGCATACTTTCAATATCAAATCAAATCTAAATGTTTTCAATAACATCCTTGAAAATGCTTGTACATAAGAATAATTTAACTAGATGCATAGGGACCAAATATATCCAGGTGTTAATCAAGGATAAATTCTCACAATTCGTATTAAACCAAGAATCTATACTAGACCATCATGACTTACAATATCTCACCCTTTCTCTTCCTCAAACCTCTCTTGGGTCCCTCTTTCTTTTTCTCTAATTCCATACCTCTCCTCTCTACTCTGGCCTTATAATTATCTGTTTCATCACCTCCCCTTTTCTTCTCAAACTATACATACATATATTTCTTTCAATTTGTTGGAATATCTCCTAATGGAGAAGACACTATTTGGACATATGCCCCAACTCCTAAAACATTTCCTAACACATATATTTTTTATTTTTCCCTCCTATTATGTTCCACATGGCAAAAATGATAGCTCATCCAAACATCCTAACAACCTAGACTCATTCTAGAGCTAGGGAACTTGTATTTACATGAAATTTCCTAATTTTATACAAATTAAAATTGAGGACATGCCTTCCCCTTTGGAGAATTTCATGACCCTCTTAGGCCTAAAAAAAATTGAATTTCCTAGGGCTGACACTCTTCTGTCACGATGCAAATAAAAAATAGGTACCATTAAATAAAAACAAATGTTTTGATTTTGAACCATCTATAGACAAAAGAAAGAAAGAATAATATTCTAATGATAAAGAAGTCACCAATGCTAAATATATTTGGGAAAATGTGTATATTCCACAACTAATACCGATAATATCTACAAGGGAGAGAAATTATCCAAAAAGGTTTAACAATTTTATTCATCTAGTAATTTGATTGCTAAGTAAAAACAACCTTCTTATTATTTGAAAGAAATAGTTGATATCAATAATTCCATATGGAAAGTAATAATGAAAGAGGAGACAGATTCCTTGAAGAATAAAGAAACATGGGACCTGGTAGAACATTCTAAAGATGGGAACGTTCTTGGATATAAGTAGGTCTACAAATTGAGGAAAAGTTTTCGTGGCCACTATTGAGAGGTAGAAAACCTAAACGATCACAAAATTTTACCCTCATATGGAAGAAAAAAAATCCACAAATTTTTTTTCACTGGTTGTTAATCTTATATTTTGTTATTTTAGGTTGGAACTAGTTTTTTTCTTGATTTAAAGTTAGACAAAATATATGCTAGAACAACATTTTTACATAGATATTTGAATGAGGAGATATGCATCAAATAAACTTAAGCTTTTATGTAACATCACAAAACATGGTTATTTCCCAAGACCAAGGAATTATTGTATGGCTTAAGGTAATCTCCCAAGAAATGGTAGAACAAATTTTATCCCTTCACGATGGTCCATATTTATACTAAAAGTGAGTATGTTTACTTCAAAAGTTTCAATAGTATATTCATGATGTTGGTATTATATGTTAACAATGTGCTCCTTGCAAGTAAAAATATGAACAATATCAACATGTTGAAGGATTAGATGGATAAGACCTTACCTATGAAGGACTTAGGAGTTTCAAAACAAATCTTTGTCATTGATATACTCAAAGACAAAACAAATTGTAATCTTATTTTTTCACACAAAAAAAGTGTCGAGAAAATATGAATAATTTGAAACTTGGGAAAATAATAGTTGTCTTTAGGAATATCTCCTAGTTTTGAGGAATAACGGGATTATATATTCTATGTACATTATTAAAATGTATTACTAAACATATTTTATGCAATGGTATGTACCAAAATGGATATTTGACACATGATGTGTGTTGTTAGAAACTACATGGAAAATCCAAGAAGAGAACACTATAATGCATTGAAGTGGGTGCTTTGGTATCTTAAAGGCACAAGTAATTATTGCATCACCTTTAATGGTGGTAGTAATTTTTTATGTACTTATGTTGATTCAAATTTTATAGGTGATGTGGATAAGAGGAGTTCTACATTATTTTATGTCTTTACTCTTACATGGCGATTACTTATTATTTTTATGTCAAAGATTTAGGAAATAATTTATTTTTCCATTAAATAGGTACTACCTTTTCACATTAATTATATCCTTTTATTTATCATTATGACACTTATTTTCCTCTTCAAATTTCCCTAAATGGTTGTGAAATTAAAATGTTAGTTATCGAATAAAAATTTTCCACATGGCTTATGAAACATATAAAAGAGTGGAAAAAAGATCCATGGTCGTCTCAATTTCATTTCATGGTATGAATGGATAAATAATTTGGTAGTAAAGAAAAAATAAATAAAATAATGATATTAACACACAATATGTATCTATGATAACACAACAACACATGGACACATAACATAGACACTATTAATCAACACCTAATAACATATGTATCATTACTTGGTGGAAAGGAATATTACATGGAGTTATCATGACTTTAAATAGGTTACACTACATGAAAATACCATGGGAAAAACTATGGTTTGACAAAAACTGTACACCATTAATTATAAACCCTTTCATGACCATATCAAATTTCCTTTATGATTGAGTCAAGTTGACTCTATCTACCAAAATCATTCCCCCTTTAAACTTGACTTCGGGAGACCAACTTGTTCTGAATATCCTTGTACAATTTAATATATCAAAATAACGATCGATTAAAATATATGGATAAGTATTGAGTGTATCTACCATTATTTAGGATATATATAATCATACATGGGTTAACAATATCAAATTCTAATATATTACATTTTCACCCCAAACTAGCATAGAATCACACATAATATCAACACATTCAATTATCCATTCCACAAATTAGTGATACATAAGTTCATGTGATAGCTCACTAAAAGGTGTATGCTTGAATATTACATTGTACAATACTATAACCTTCAGCTCGTGTATGACTACACAGACTACCATTGTACCTAATAAAGTGGTCCATTCTACAACTTGATCTTCCATTCTCTCTATGAATGTACATCGCTGATCAATAATCTCACATTTCCATTCGAGCTAGTTTATGAGAATATGTACCACCCTCATACCTACTTAATTGGTTCATTCCAAAGCTTGATGATACATAAATTCATGCACCATCTAACTACAACATCAATGTATGGAATTTTTTATTTAATACACCATATTATTTGATTGCTTACATTTATCTGCTATATTTATAAAGTCTTTATCTATTTTGTCTTCATGAAATCTCTTGGTTGTAGATCTCGAGACTCATTGGGTACAAAAATATTCTCCAAATCACAGAAAGTTAATTTATTTATAAGTATGTTCTTATGCATTTTTTTTATTTAAAATCATGTACATAAGAGCATTCCTACTATCATGTATATTTTTCTAGTGTTAGAAGGATAGAATTTATACATATTTTTATCAAAAGGAATGGAACTTAAACAATTAACCTTGGGTTTCAAATTGCATATCCAAAATTTTATGCTTATGTCATATATAATTTGTCTATCCTTCATATAATAAGTTACATGAAGTCATTCATATACTTATAGTTTTCAATTTTTATATTATCCCATTCCTACCCCCCACCTTCCCTCCACAAGTCACAATTCAAGTTCATGTCACATGGGTCCTTTGGCTACATGTCAAGCATGCAGAACATGATTCTAATAGAGCCACATATTGATGTATTTGATGAATTAAGGGAGTAGAGTGATGATAAAATCCTACTCAATAAACTAGTTAGATTGACTACCCTCCTAGACATGTTAATAAGCATTTCTCTTGTGTGTGCAAAAAATTATTTTTTGGTGATAGTCTAGGGTTTTAGTTCTTTCTATTTTATTTGTCCCTATAGAATGATATCTCCTAGGTGATATATTAGGGTTTTAATTTATTTTATTGTATTAATCTTTATGGACTGATATTTCTCGAGTGATAAACAAGGGTTTACTCTTTGTGTGTTTTGTTTGTTGCGTGTATTTTGTTTGTCTCTTATGAACGATGGTATTTTATTTTTAAAGAGAGTTTGGTCTTCACCTCTCTTGGTGGTAGAATATGAAGCCATAAGCAACATGTAAGTAATTATGTACAATTTTTCTTTTGATTATGCTCATTATTGTTTATAGATTCAAACATTAATTCTTTTATCTTTCATCTTCAATTGTGTAATGTAGAAACTTGACCGAAAAGTTCTCTTGATTTTGATAAATCCTTCTAAGATCCTCTCTAAAATATTATGCTAATCAACAACTTATTTAGTGGTTTTAGATCCTCATCTATTTTTTACAGAGGAAACTCTAAAAAACAATGTCCCTTAACAATATTTATTTTAACACATTCAACTCAAGATCTCTAAAAAGATAGGAGTTAGTTCGAGGTTGGATGTTCAAGAAATTAAGAACATAATACATGAAACCTAGGATGTCTTATTTCCCTCTCAACCTCCTTCCCACTTCTAACACACATGATTTTTATTTTACCATCTATTTTTATTCGTTAAGGGTTTTTCTCACTCTTTTCCTCTTAGGGTTTCAAGGGTTTTTCCTAAGTAAATTCCTTCTAGGGTTTAATCAATGGAAGGGGCCTTCAGGGTTCTTTTGTTGGAATTATTCTCCTGGTTTTTAATGAAGAGAACCTTTATTGAAGGAATACCATCATCAACATGATTCCATCTGAGTACCAATATTTAATGTTTTACTAGGTTACGCTCCTTTGTTTTTCTTGAATACTTAAACTTTGAATTCATTATATCTCATTTTAGAGGAAGGGGATCTTGCAAAACCCATCCTTTCTATTTTAAATCTTATAACCTCTAATGAATTATTATAATCATATTACATATGCATTAAACATGTATTCAAGGTCATGTCTTGTTGAACATCGTCCATGTAAATTTTCACTATATATTCTTTTGGTTCAACGTTATTGTTCTACATTTTTAGTATTATGGTCAGGGTACTAACAAAATTTCTCATTTTTCTTGTAACAAGTTTGCTGTCCATAACCAAAATCAAGGTTTCTCAACATGGGATATTTTTTTTTACCTCTTCGGGTAAGAGGTATCTTAATACTTCCCTACTATAGGTATTTAAATGATATGGAGGATATTGTCCGCTGACGATGGCCACAACTACTTGTAATCGATTTTTGTATAAGGTTTTTGTTTACACACTCTGCCTTGAATGTGTTACTATATTGACGGTTTCATTTTACTTAACATAATATTTAATGTCTAAAAAGGAAAAATATTTTAACTCTGGAGAATGGATAAGTAAATTATTTTGGAGATATTTGAACATTAGAATCATGTGTACTCATTCATATGTACTAGGCTTCCTAAAATAATGTACATATATAATATATATATATATGAAACAATTACTTTGAATATATTAGTTTGTGTATGTACACTTGGACTCCGTAATTTATTTTATTCTATGGCTTACTTTAGTATGATGCTCATCAAAGAGGTATGGTTGCTCCTTTGAATTGGTTCAATGCCTCTCTTTTTTTAACAATAGATACCTCCTTTACCCAATAGTATCTTTGTTTCAATCAATAACTTCTCTCTTTAAAAACACTCCACCAAAGTCAATTCTCATAATTCTTCTAAATACACTTTATGCAAAAAGGGTAGTTATAAAGTATGTATACAAACAAATTCTATAATTAATTCCTTAGTGTTTTACATATCAAATGGGTAATACATGTTATTGAATATTGATATGGATATTATCTCTCCATATCGATTTACAATGATACTAAACCTGCTGAGTTCCCCCTTTAAGAATATATTATGATTCGTAGGAAAAAAAAGTGTGTCTAACATTTCCACCTTTCATTGTTCATGTTACAACCATATTTAAAATTTCCTATGTTACAATGATCATTCATTAATTTCCATCTTTTCATAAAGAATATATACATTCTTAACTATGCTTTATTCACCATCACAACAATTAATCAATTTTGTACATTCATGCTTAGTTTATTGTCAAAAGCCTACACGTATTCATTGGAATTACTCAATTTTTTGTTATCACATGTTGGACATATTTTTCATTGATAATTTTTTGTACAAGCACTTTCATACTAAAGATCATTGATAAAAATATAACAATAGTAAATCTTTATTATCTACGAAATATTTTGGGTACAATCTCATTCCTCCCAACTAGAAAATTGCAAAGAAAAAAATTTCCCCTCATCCATAGGATCCTCTATTATTAACAACATGTTTTCATTTTTTTCGTATTTTTCATCCCCTCACATAAACTATAGTAGTGTCCTAATTTCTAGTGTCGTTTTCTTTTTGTTTATGCTAGGATTTTTACAATATTCTCTTACTTAGCATCCAACATTTAGTTTCTCTCCAACAATGCCTACTCTCCTCCCTCCACCAAGCATAATCCTAATCTCTAGCTACGTTGTCTTTTGGTTGTGACTGTTCCTCCTAGAATGTTCGGGAATCATGGAAGGTTATAATTTTGATAACTTCCACCCTTACTTGTTCACTACCTGGGATCCCAACCACTTAAACAACTACTTGATAGCATAACTGCTTGACTATTCATGTGTTGATTCCCATAATATTTCCAAATAAAACACTATTTTTTTCATAACTGTAAATAATTATTTACAGTTGTTACTCAATTATTCAAATTTAGCCTTCACCCCATGGCTATTATTTCTCATTTATGTAGTTACAAGTGAACTTAAAATCACAAAGTCTTGTAAAAGAAATTGTAATAGGGTTTTTCATTTCTGCTCCCCTCAATTTAAACACCATCATTAATGTTTTATTTATAGTCATCAATTCTGAAAGAGTGAAGGAAACAGTTCTCATATTTTCTCTTCCATGGTGAAAGTTTTCTCCTTAGGGACAATGTTCCGCCGTTGCACTTTAACCTGGATGATGGCTCAATTCCAGAGAAACATTTCCCTCCTGTGAAATTTGTAGAGGCCTCACATGGAACTCACCTTCTAGTTCAACTTGTATCACATTCCAACCAATTATATGAGTTTGGTCATACATATATTTCTTTAAAATTGATACAATAAATGCAATATGAACTTTTATGTGAGTCGGTAGAGCTAACAGCTACAAAAATGGTCCTACTATGCATAATATTTCAAATGGACCACAAAACTTGGGTGCTAGTTTAGCATAAGATTCAAGCATCAATGTTCTCTTCTCTAGTATAAATTTGATATAAACATGTTCTCCTACATTACATTCCTTGTGAATCCTTTTATGATCTACATGAATTTTTCCCTGTCTAGATTTGTTTTTAAATCGTCTTACCTTTGTGATTAAATCCTCCATATATTTTAAGAGATCATGTTCAAAGAAAAATTTATCTTATGGTTGAGTCCAATTTAATGGAGTATGATATTTTTATTTCATAAATGAATTCAAAAGGAATCATCTAAAGATATTCTTGATAACTATTACTATACACAAATTCAACCAAATGTAGGTAATCCTCCCATTCAGTGGATTGATCCATTGCATACATATGAAGCATGTCATCAAGGATCTTGTTAGTTATTTCAGTCTGTTGATTAGTTTGTGGATTGTGAGTGGTATTGAAATTCAATTGTGTACCTAATACTGTGAAAAGTTTCTTCTAAAATTTTTATGTGAACATTGCATCTCTGTATGAAATTATTATTTTTAGCAACCCATGAAGTATGAATATCTTGTTCATAAAAATATCAGCTATAAGGATGAATTTGAATGTTGATTGCACTATTATAGAATGGGATTCTTTACTCAATTTATCAACTACAAATATGATAGAATCATGTTCTCCTCTAGTTCTGGGTAACCCTAAAATAAAATGTAAGATAATTTCCCATTTCCACTCAGGAATCGGTAAGGGGTTTAAAACCTATTAAGAATTTGGTATTCCAACCTAATATTTTTACCTTCCAAAACATTTTATAAATTATCCACCACTTATACTTTCATTCATGGCTAATAAATCCATCTAATAGGCTCTATGGTAATTTTTTGATAACTTGGATGAGTTGGAAAAGTCTTATTCTGATGTTTTTATAGGAACAATTTTTTAATTCTATGAAGCTCCAGGACATAGAATCTATTTTTGAAATTAAAAAAAACATCGGTATTTGGAGCATAATCTGGTCCTTCTAGTAGGAAAGTTTCACTTATCGATTTTTCTTATATTTATCTATATTCGTGAACCTCTAACGCTACAATCCTAATCTATTTGGTAGGTTTTTTTCTAACGCAAGTAAAAAAAAATTCCACATCTGA
This sequence comes from Pinus taeda, assembly GCA_000404065.3. Lineage (NCBI taxonomy): Eukaryota > Viridiplantae > Streptophyta > Pinopsida > Pinales > Pinaceae > Pinus > Pinus taeda. Next base: position 33,885 of record APFE030499749.1, on the reverse strand, counting down.
TTTAAAGTTCTACTCAATGCATTTGCAATTTTGTTTTCATTTTTCTTAATGTGTTTAATTTGAAAAATAAATTCACTAAGGAAAACCTTCCACCTTGATATCTTTGAATTTAAATTTGGTTGATCAAAGATATATTTCAGGCTAATATGATTAGTTACTAATGTGATTTTCTTTCCCAAAAGGTCGTACCACCACTTTTTTTATTCGCGAATTAATGCAACTAAGTCTAGGTCATACACATCATACTTGGTTTTGTCCTCATTTAGCCTCCTAGATTCATAACCTATAACATGGTTATCTTGCCTTAACACTCCACCTAATCCATCCAAACAAGAATATGTATACAATGTACAATCATTATTGAATTATAAATCTTAGGTATGGGAGCATTAACTAGCAAATATTTCAACTCAAAAAAAATCTTGAACCCTTTCTGCCAAAATAAATTTAACTCCTTCCTTTTATAAGGATGTTATATGGTAGGTTAGTTTGGACAAACATTTCCTGAAGCTATGGTAATAAACTGCAATTCCCATAAAGTATTTGATGTTAGCTACATATTTAGGAATATGCCATATCCTTTTAGGGTCTCTCGAGATTCCTTCTTTTGATATTATACCCACAGAATACTAAATCGAAACATGATCAAACTCACACTTAATAAATTTGGCATACATAATATTCTCTCTTAGTGCTTGCAACACTATTCTTAGGTGTTTTTCATCATCTCATGGTGTCTTAGCATAAAATAGGATTTCATCAATCAATGTTAATAGAAATTTAACAAATTACTAGATAAAAACATTGTTCATTGGACATAAAAGTGTGGCTAGAGTATTTGTGAGTCCAGAATAAAGAAAAATGAACTTATAATCATGATATCTAATTCTAAGAGTAGTCTAAAGAATATCCTCATATTTAATTTTGATATGATCGTAACTAGATATGAATTCTATCCTAGAGAATATTATTGTTCAGCTTACCTTATCAAAGAGATCATCAATTCAAGGTAAAGGGTACTTATTTTTTATTTCCAACTTGTTGAGCTACCTATATTCAATACCTAATCTAAGAGTATCATCCTCCTTAAAAAAATTATTGGTAATCCCCATGGTGAGACAATCGGTCTAATATATCGCTTGTCCAATAATTCATGAAGCTGCATATTTAACTTAGTCAACTCTCTAACACTCATCCTATAAGGTTCTCTAGATGTTGGTGTTTCCTTAGTATCTAACTGAACGGTAAAATTGATGTCTCATTTTCTTGGAAAACAAAGAAAAACATATTTGAATTCCTGCACCATTACAAAGTCATCTCATGTATTTACTCCACTTTCTCATATTAAATATTCCACCTTTATTTCAAATAGTTTATAGCCCTTCCTTGCTCATATTTTTAATTACAATGTTGATATCTGTGTTAATGAGATTGGTCTGGTTATACCTCTAATGACTTGTACTACTCGCTCATCATTAGTACAAGTAACAATATTTTCATAGAAGTTAATACCAAATCTATGCTTTTCTTCCCAATCCAAACCCACTAGCACATCATATGATACCCAAAGGTAGGATATTCAAATTCATTTTTGTTTTTAACTTATTTAAATTAATGGGATAGTGCCTAATGAAATTGGTAATCTTCCTTTTCATATTATTTGTTAGTTGTACCAACTAAGAGATTTTATGTTTTTTCATTTTCAATGTACATTTGTCCACTATTATTGGACTAAGATAACTTAAACCAAATCTTGGGTTTATTAAAATTAACATAGCTTGATTCAGAATAATAACCTATATCTAGATCATAGTGGATTGTTGTTCAACTTGTTGATCTTCCAAGATTACATTAATTTTTGGAATACACCTAGCCACATGATCTACTATGGAATTTTATTCACATTTTTTAAATATTCATTAAAATTAATGTTATATGTGCAATTTTAAAGTAGAGAGGGCTTTATGAAGCCCCAAAACATTAAGGGTTATCTTTCCTTCTCATTAGCTATTTTGCACCTAACTCAATCTAACTGGATGTTGTTTGCAATTGAGTCCTCTGTTGGATATTATATTCCTATTAAAATTTGTATTTTTATGAATCTTAATATAGTTCTTAAAAGAATAGGATTTAAACCCTTTATTCCCTTGCATTAATTTATCATTTTCCTTATTTTTCCAAGATTTTGAGTTATAGTTTCATTGTTTAGATTGTTGGTAACATATTCTGGCATTTCATATAGCTTCATCCATTTTCATAGGGTTGTCATACTCAATCTTATCTTTAAAATAAACGGGTAAACAATTGATGAATCATTGAATTTTGACTTTCTGTTTACGAAATTATGGTATATATCACAGGATATGGGGAAATTTAGTGACCAATTGATCCATGGTCATTTGATTAAGCTTCAGCTCATGGAGCTCTTTAGCTCTATCATCATAATACCTTTGTGTGAGATATTTTCCTTTGAGCTGTTTTCAAAAATCCTCCGATCTCATGGCCTTATACTCTATATTATCAAGAGTTCTAATTTCATCCCACCATAGGGATGTCCTAACTTGTAGTTGTTGAGTAGGTAATATGGCATTAAGAATACATGGATATTCATATACCTAAAAATATTTATTCATGTTTAAAAATCATTCTTGTTAGCCCCCTTTGATTCTCCATTAAATACTAGAGGCCTCATCTTCTTAAATTCTCCTTATACTTCTACTATTGTTTCTTCACCAGATTAGGTGTCATAAGTTCCATTTTGGCTTAATTGTGTTCGGTTCCCTCTTGATCTAGATCCTTTTAATTTTTAGGTTTGAGACTCTCACTCTCGTTTATACTGTCCTCATCCATTCTTTTGTGAGATTCATCTTTATCTTGATTATTTGAGGTTTTTCCCAATATTATTTTGTTTGATTTTTTTGTTGAGATTTTTATGAGTTGAATTGAGGCTTTTGTGATCCATATCGTTTAAGAGAGAATTGTTTTAGTGCAAATCACATGATATTTCATTTGTCGACATGTTTCAACAACCAGTGTGGTTCATCGTCAGGACAAGTTGAAGAATCAAATCTAGATTGCATGTTAAATAGACAAAGAAGAACATCCAACGGCTATAATTTTTGACTAGGAAATGGCTATATTGGCTTAACAAATAGCTATATTAGAATAAAAAATGGCTAGTTTGACTAGGCTTAGGGAAGAGGGGCAAAATATTTTAAATAAAGTTAAGGATTTCAATCATTATTAAATCACTAGTTAGTTACACTATTTAAAAGTAAATGGGAACTATGAATTTATATAAAAGGTATTAAAGATTCTATATTTCTTTTACTTTTTTATGATAAATGTTTGTATAAATATCAATATTAAAAATAAATGAATCTAAGAAAAAACTCTAAAACATTCAAAATTTTTAAAATATATTAATTTTTATTTTTATTTAAAAAATTGTTTATTTAATTGTTAAAAATTTGAATAATAAAAAACAGATAAAAATATATTCTCATAGAACGAATTCAAAAAGAAACTATTTTACTTATATTACTTAAGTTAAATAATCAGTTTATAGCATACACTAAATTCTATTAAATATTTATATCAACCAATAAAACATATTTTTATAGAACAATTTCAACATTAAAGAAAATGTTTTTCTTATATTAATTAAGTTAAATTTTTAGTGTAAAGCCTAAAAAGAAAAAAAAAGGCAAAAGAGAGAGGGTATAACGAAGGGAAACAAACATATAAGAAAAAACAAGCTGACAAACGGGGGAGGGGAGGGAGAGAAGAACAACTAGGAAGTGAGGGTTGGGACCTAACAACTACTGATCTTCTAGCTGTCTTCTCGATTGAGATTGCTTGGCCTTTTTTCAATCTTGAGGGCTTCCCTAAATTTTCGGTGATGGAACTGCGATACAAACATGATGTTTGGTTTTCTCCACATGCTCTACTAAAGCAGAAGACCTGGTTCTCCTATGCTTAAGATCCACTGTGTTCTCACTAATCTTCTGATTAATGGAACGTCCTGTTTCACCAATATAGGGGGTTCCACAGGAACAAGGAATAATATAAACCCCCTTCACGTCCTTAGGGTCGATAGGATCCTTCACTGATCTGAGCAACTTATGAATGGTGTTAAGTCATCCAAAGGTCAAGGGGAAATTATGTTCTTAAGAATCCTAGCAATCTTATTAGTGGTCCCTTGCACAAACAAAAGGTGGACACCTGTGACCTGCTCTTTAGGTTCTCTTTTAGATAACGAATTTTTGGCAGCTTTGAGGAAGGCTTTCTCACCCACGTATCTACTATAACCATTTCAAATGAAGACATTAAGAAGATGGGATTTCTCTTTCTTGAAGCTCTTTTCATCATAGATCCTTAGGAATGAGTAGCAAGGGTGTTGAGAACCCCCAACTTCTGAGCCAGGCAATGGTGGGAACTGTCATGAAGATACTGCTCCATATGTGTTTTATTTTGGAACACTTGGTGGAATAGGGAACCATCAATATTCTTAGAAATAAGAATATCTAGGAAGGGGAGGCAACCATCGACTTCCTATTCCATGGTGAACTTAATGGCTAAGGATTTACTGTTGAGGTGATCAAAGAAGAGAGCTAACTCCTCTTGGCCATGAGACTAGATGACATTGGTGTCATCTACATATCCTTTCCAAAGCTTAGGCAGAAGACGGTCTGAGTTTAGAGCTTTGGATTCAAAATCTTCCATAAAAATATTTGCAACGACAGGGGATAGGGGTGAGCCCATGGCAACCCCACAAGTTTGTTCAAAGAGTTCCCTTTCAAAATTGAAAAAGGTGGAAGTGAGGCAGATCTCAACTAGCCAAGCAGTATTAGGATCCGTTAGGTGGTTGACCACCTCCATGGTCTCATTTATAGGGATGCAAGTGTACAAGGAGACTACATCAAAACTAACAATAATATCCTCAGGATCAAGCTTAATGTCCTTGAACTCCTCTATAAAGGAAGCAAAGTCTTTGATGAAGGACTCTGTATGGCCAACTAAGGGCTTCAGCTTTAAGGCCGGGAACTTAGCAAGAAGGTAGGTGGGACCTCCAATAGTGTTGACAATGGACCTTAGGGGAGCTCCTTCCTTGTGAATCTTAGGGAGCCCATAGATTGTAGGAGTGATGGAATTGCTCTCAATGAGTTTATGGTGAAGGGAACTCACTGAGCTGCTAGATTTAATGGCAAGAGACACATTCCTAAAAATCTTTAATGGGTTTTTAGTAAGTTTCTTATAGCTTCCATTGTTATGAAGATGATCCAACATCTTATGAGTCTTACCTAATTGACACTAGCTTTCAACAAATTTCATTATCTGATCTAATTATTTCTAGTTCAACTTTTAGACATCTTACGATGTCTAACAAATCTATTCTATGTGATGATGCCTCAACATGTAGCAATAGGAAATGTTCCAATCCATCAGGAGGTATTGAATATGGTTATGTCATGACTATTCTTTACTTGGCTCATTATAGTGTAATACAAAACATTTATTTTATTAAATTCTAGATATGAACTTGCTCATAGGCCTCAATTTTGTAACCTATAAATCTGATACCACATGTAATGTATTTCCAAATGTACACACTAAATTTTGTCTTGTTAATTATACTTAATCCAATATTGAAATGATCTCATTTGCATAATTCAACGAGGTTGTTCTTTATTACATGTTTTTCTTTTATTGCTCAAATTTATTTACTATCTTAATAAATTTATTTCTTATATGTGTTTAAAATCACGTTTATCGTAACATTCTTACAATCATTACTCCTTTTATAAGTTTAATATATATATATTAATATATATATATATATTATATATATATATATGTTAAAAAAGTACATTTATATATGTCTTTGTGAAAGGAAATGGGACTTGAACCCTCAGCCTTGTGTTCCACAACAAAAAGAAGTGATCCTCACCTATCCACAATGCTACTCTTATGTCATATATCATTTATCTATCCTTCATATGAGGCATTACATGGACCCTTCCGCCCTAATTTCATCCTTTTCTATACTTACGATTTATAAGTTAATACTAGGCCATTCCCAACCCCTATATTCTATGGGCCTTAAATCTACATTATCCACTTAATAATAATAAAAGTACATACCCCCTCAACCCTTCCTTTAGAAGCAATTTAATTCATACAAATCGAGATAAGTTTGACAAGTCAGAAAAGTCAAAGAATGAGGATGCAATTTCTCACTTGTGGGCATGTTGGTTGGCGGATGACTGAACATTACTATACATCACTAAAAAATTAAAGGTTGTTGAAGGAGGCTCAAAGGTCGAAGGGCTGAGGGAGGGATGTTTGGCTGGAAGGTGGGGTGAAGGGGCCCATCAACCCACCTTCCAACAAAACATCGCTACCTCAGCCCTTCGACCTTTGAGCCTCCTTCAACAACCTTTAATTTTTTAGTGATGTAGAGTAATGTTCGGTCATCCACCAACCAGCACGCCCACAAGTGAGCAATTGCATCCCCATTCTTTGACTTGTCTGACTTGTATGACTTGTATGACTTATCTTGATTTGTATGAATTAACTTTCTTCTAAAAGAAGGGCTGAGGGGGTATGTACTTTTTTAGAAATTTTGAAATTTTATTCGAAAACATAATGTTATAAAATTAAATTATATCATTGGGAAATGAGTTCTGGTTTTTTGAGCATAAAATATTAATAAGCAATAGTATTGACCCATAATATTATAATGAAACTTATTTATAAACTAAGAATCTCCATCATAAATTGCCATTATATATATTATTTTCATAAATACTAATAATAATAATAATTTAAAATATAGTTATGACTTAGTTAATTTTTATTATATTAACAATGCGAGATGTATCATGAGTAAATGTTTTTTATGTTCATTATTTTCTTGTATGTGTAGGATAGTGAATAGTAAATTTAATATGACTAACTATATTATAAATGAGTTTTCTTGTCAAAAGACAATAAGAATAAATGAAATAGTTTTTATGTGTCAAACATATAAAAAATATTAAGCCATTTAAATTAAATAGTTGGTGAGAAAAAGCATCTAAAAATTAGATTGAATATTATCTATATATCCTACAAAATAAACATATTTACCCAGATTTAAATTAGATTGAATATTATCTATATATCCTAGAAAATAAACATATTTACCCAGATTTACTACTTAGCATAATTTATGCCATTCATAATATAAATGTAAATAAAAATGTAAAATTGCATATTTACTAAAATTAGTTCGAGCAAGATTTATGCAAATAATTACACACAATTTACGTAAAAAGATTATTAATGTTATTAATTTTCTGACATGTTTAAAACTGGATAGTAAAGTGTAAGAATGAAGATAATGATTAAATACAACCCACCATTCAATCCAACAACTCCATTCCAATTATAAAATATATATACACCTATCTACATAAAAATAAATTTTAAATTATTAACATCATCATATATATGTTACAGAGTTATTAATATTCCACAATTATCTTATATATCATATTCACAATAGCAAAACAAAAACAATAGCTGTTTTTTCAAGATTTTATTTCTATTATATATTTCTATTAAATTATATATTTATTCAAAAATTTAGATGGACATATATCTTAATATTTTTTCAATTGGAGATAATCTCTAATTGATATTAGAAATGGTTGGATTTCCATTCCAAAAAATAACGTAAGGAAAATTAAAATAATGCCATGTTCTTTATATTAAATATAAGATTTCGATGTGAAAAATATACCTATATACGGTGAATGACAAAACCATCACTGCGTATGGCACTCGTGTAGGAGTAGAGCAGCACAAATATCAAACTACTCTAATTTTCGTAACTTGCGAGGAGAACCATGGTTTTCACTTAGTAATATGCATTCATTCGATAGCCACATTGCCTTTAAAAAATAATAATATAGGAGACTAATTCTCCATGCACCTTCTGTCGTACAACCAACCACCTTTTCCTTTCGAGTGCTAATCGCATGGGAGTTGTCACACTCCTACACCTGTTGTATTTTTTCAACAATGTATAGTGAGGTGCAACATCATAGAACACTTTCTTTTCACCAATACTAATGTTCATGAACTACGCCTTAGCATTCGATACTTGGTTTATTTTTTATTACCAAGATTTATCTTTATCCTTTATACAGATGAAAACCCATACATATTCATCATCAATATCAATTAACACATATAATTACACAACAGTATAAAGGGACGGGCAACTCCCTTCAATATGAGTCTACCTGATATCAGTATATATAATCTTATTTTATAAGTACAAGTTAAATCTTGGGAAACCCCAAATTTACACATAGCCAAATTTCTAACTTCGACAAACTCGGTTGCCCAGTTCATCGGTGCCTCCGCAGGGTCGCCGCATGACTCACCAACCCTTCGTTCACCTCGTCGCACAATCGTGTTGTTTGTCGCAGGCACCTCCGCATCAGTCATACCTTCATTCAAAACTTCAACACTTCACCGATTCAACCGTTTTGTCATGCACAGCGCGCCCTACCCGGGCCGCCTGTCTGCATGATTCTTTGTTCTGGCATGCACGGCGCACCCTCACCCGGCCGCCCATCCGCACATCCACCAGTTCACCCAACTCATCCACCCAAACTTGTTCACCCGAGTTGCCACACCACTTAACCCGGGTCGCTCGATGACCTCATCCGGTTAGCCCGAACGAGTTCACCCGGGTCGCCCGACAACCTCACCCAGCTCACCCAAACGACTTCACCCCGGGTCGCCAGACGACCTCGCCTAGCTTCCCTGAACGACGTCACCCAAGTTTTATTCCCGACAACCTCGCCCGAGTTTTTTCCCAACGATCTCGCCCAAGTTCTCTGCATGAGTTTCCTGCACGAGTTTTTTGGCGAAGTTTCTCCCCTGAGTTTCCACCCTACGTTTCTGAACTATTTTTTCACCCAAGTTCGGCCCGTCATGTGTGCTCATCCACGCACTACAGAACTCCTTGTTCAAACTCATGTTTATCATATGATGCCTTTCCCCCCACAAATGCACACCGATATATATGGGTGGGTGGTGGGTTATGTCACCCATCCGACTCACGCCGAATACCCAAGCCAACTCATTCAACATGTTGCTTTCGACCGAGTGGAGGGTCAGCCCACCAAACTCATGGGACCACCCCCTCAACTCGCCCAACATCATATGAACTCGCCTCTTGGTTCATTTCGTACGCATTTCGCTCAAGTCCTTCGCATGGTGGAGTCGTCGTGCCTGTCGCACGGACCGCAGGTCCTTGCATCCTCCCCCACTTGAAATCATTGTCATCCTCGACAATATCTCATCCCAGAAACCATTTGTCACCAAGATCACCATACAAAGGCTTACACCCCATTAGTATGTCATACATCGGAAATCATCTTAATCCATGATCATCAACCATCTCGTCACAATCTCCACATGTTTCTCTTCATTGTGGAAGGTTGGTCCCTCCATCTCAAGCTACATGCCCACTGCAACATATCGTGTCGACCTCATCATGTGTCATCCTCATGTGAACTACTACCGTTATACTCCAACATAATGCTAACACATCTGTGTACACCGCTGGCCCCCATGGCTCGAACTAGTTGGGTAGCTAATCCAATTGTCACACTCAAACCATGAAAACGCACATCCTCAACTCAATCAAGAATCCATCTCCATATAAGTATAGGCCATGCTCAAGTCCATGAAGTAGTCCTCATCTCATCTGCAACATGTTGTCCATGATGTTTGGTGTCAACATGCTACATGAAATCAGTGACATTTATATCAACATCATCCATATGCAAAACATCCATCTCCTCAAGGTAAACAGATCATCTCATCAAGGTAAAGAGATCATATCATCAAACTCCGACCCTCGATGTGCCACATCCAGGTCCATGAAGCAAGCTCCATCATATCTGTATGTGTCATCACTCAAGTCTGTCATAGAAACAAGTATACACCTGTCTCATCTATCCATGTGCTACCCATGATCATAGATCAATCATCTACCATGTGTCAAAAGTGGTTGAGTCTCAGCTCAACCCATGCCCAAGTGTTGCCACCAAGACATCATCATCGTTGTAACTCCATTACTCCAAAGTGTCTCATATCGATCCTCCACATCAAGTCACTCTTCCAAGCCACACACATACATGTACTTGGAAGTATGCACCCCATCCTACATCAAAATCTCTGACCTTGGCTCCTCAATGCATCAGATCCTCCAAGTCCACCATATATGAAATCCTCAAAAGTCACAACTTCATGTCATCATGAGGTCCATGAGTTATCTCCAACCAACACTCTAGCAAGCATACAAGTCTCTACCCAAAGGTCTTTACAAGATGCCTCAACTCTCCATCTAGTAGGAATGCTCCATTGTCTACTCACAACTCCATCCACGTCCATGGTCTTGTTGTACAAGATTGCACAACCTCTCCATCGGCTCATAAGTAAAACACCTCCATGTCACACCAGCAAATCTACCTATACAACATCCCTGCCTTGGAACTCCTCATTGGATGCCCATAAGTGACACCTCTACAAGTTCTCTTGCATCATGTCCCTACATAACACTTCCATGCTCCACGTTTCCAACCTGATGTCCATGACGAAGTTGCCCATGTTGGCCGACTAGGTAGACCCATCACAACAATCGGTCATCCTCGTCCAAGTCTGCAATCTTCAGTCTAGTGAACTCGATCACCCAACCATATCATCATCACATGAGTCTCTCCATCTTAGTTCCACCACTAAAGGTTCCACCAAGACTATCTCTTGGACTCGGCCATGAGAAGTCCACCCAAGAAACTCAAGTGTGTGCCCTTCTTCAATCTATCCATGAGTCACGTCGGGCACATAGCCAATTCTCCATGTTGCTAAAGCATGACCCATTATTCCAAAATGATCATCATGTTCCTCCCTTGTCATGGGCCCTTATACCTTCTACCATAAGGTCGCCAACAACCCCAACAATTCCTGCAACAATCAACAATCCTTGCTTCTCCATACAAGGTCTCATCATAGACATCCATGGTAAGATGTTCCCTGGCATCGACAAATAGCTTTTTCTCTTCCCTGCATACAATTCATCCACCAATTACTCAAGTGAAACACAAGTATCAATAATACTTACATCATCATCTTGAGGCTCCTTCATGTGAGTATCCTCATTTATCCATGTTTGCAAACCGCAGGACCCTGGTCCAACTTGATCAATCTCAAGTTCATCCTCCATCGTTGTCATATCTACAACATCCTCAATCATCACGACTTCCTCTTCCTTGTCAGCACAATTTGCAACTTCATATTCCTCCATTTTCCAACCAAGTTGAAGAAGTTTGTCTTCAACATTCTTTTCCAAGACTTCAAGTTCCTTTCGAATCTGGTGATTCTCTTCTTTCATCTACCTCAACCTGTATAACGTATGCAAGAGATTCCCTTCGCATTCTTTCAAACCTGCCATGCCTTGTTGTTTCGCTTCGCCCAAGCACTAAGCTTCACCTTTGCTAAACATGTTTCCCCATTCACTAGCTTCACCAAGTTCCTTGCAATCATGAACCAGCCCTTGTTCCACTTGTATGTGAAACCAACTTCCTTCACCTATAAGTACATGCTTCCACTATCAACAACTGTCGAGCTTCTTCAACCCTGAATTAGTTTCAATATCCCCTGCAGTTCGTCACGACCAACCTTGCTCTGATACCGCTTGTCACACACCTACACCTACGGTAGTCTTTCAACTACTTATAGCGAGGTTCAGTATCACCGAACACTTTCTTTTCCCCAATACTGATGTTCATGGACTACGCTTTAACATTCGATACTTAGTTTATTTTTTATTACCAAGTATTATTTTTATCCTTTATACAAATGAAAACCCATACATATTCATCATCAACAGTAATTAACACATATGATTGCTCAACAGTATAAAGGCAGGGGAAATTCTCTGCAATATGAGTCTGCCCAATATTAATATATATAATCTTCTTTTATAAGTATAGCTTAAATCTGGGGAAACCCTAAATTTACACTTAGCCAAATTTCCAACTTCGACAAACTCGGTTGCCCAGCTCGTCGGGGCCTCCGCACGGTCGCCGCACGACTCACCAACCTTTCGTTCACCTCATCGCACGATTGTGTCGTTTGCCCAACTTGGGCGCACCTCATCATAACCGAAACGCCACACACCAGCACCTCCGCACAAGTCACACCTTCAACACTACACTGTTTTGACCGTTTCTTTGTGCAAAATGCACTCTACCCAGGTCGACCGTCCGCATGATTCTTTGTTTCGGCATGCACGGCACGTCGTTTCCCAGTCGCCCATCCGCACATCCACCTGTTCACCCATGTCACGCCCATACACCTACGGTAGTCTTTCAACCGCTTATAGCGAGGTGCGACATGACCGAAGACTTTCTTTTCACCAATAATTATGTTTGTGGACTACGCCTAACTACTTACTTCTACTTAGTTTTTGTTTCTCAACCAAGTATTATTAATGTTTCCTTTATACCAATGAACACCCATACACACTCATTACCAACAACATTATACAAGAGAAATGCACAACAATATAAAGGGAGGGGCAACTCCCTGCAATATGAGTCTGCATGATATCAATATATATATAATTTTTCCACTTTTACAAAGTATAGGTTAAGTCCTTGGGAAACCCCAAATTTATACTTAGCCAAATTTCCAACTTCGGCAAACTGAGTTTCCCAGCTTTTCGGCCTCTGCACGATTTCCGCATAATTCACCAACCCTTCGTTCACCTCGTCGCACGATCGTTTTGTTTGCCCAACTTGGGCATGCCTCCAAGTCGCCACACACGAGCGCCTCTGCCTGAGGCACACCTCCGTTCACAATCTCAACACTCCACCAAGTCACCGTGCACACTTTCATGACGAGCGAGCACTCACTCGAGTCACCCAAGAACCCGTGCCAAGTCATCACACAAACCAGGTGCCCAAGCCTTTGTTTCACCGTCGGACACTCCTTCATAGAATTCGGGCCTACACACTCGTGCACAAACTTCTCCAACTGGCGGGCAGCCTGCCCGACCCCTTCACCCAAAACCAAGACAAGTGACTTAACTTCGTGCGGCCATGCCCAAGAACAGGTGCATCACCTAAACCTACACCCCACCTCTTGCTACGTGCACACCTTACTACACCTTCTTCACATGTTTGAGCGATAAGTGAAGTTTGAATGATGATGAATGAGCTCCAACACATCTTCAATATATACAAGTTGTAGGGTGAAGTCATGGCTACCGAAATGACCTACCCATGCCCTCACTTCATCGCAAAAGCCTTCAAACATCTCGTCGGCCTTTGTTTCTTTGTGGGTCAGCCGTGGGTTGAGCGTTCATGCTCCCCACACCTTTATAAATAGCTTGCCCTCGTTTTATTATGCATACAACACTTTTCATATCCAAGTCTGAGCTTGCACTCTTCTAAACTGCACGCTCGTTCAAGCCTCCATCCACGGACGCATTTCGATGGGATGCATTCAGGACTGCAGCTCCTTACATCCTCCTCCACCTGAAGTTGTTGTCGGCCTTGACAACATACCATCCTAGTAGCCATCCACTAAGATCAATAAAAACTGTCTCATCCATGATGTCAAACACTCCACATATTGCAAACATCCCTGCAACATATGTTGAACCATTGTCTTCATCATGTCTCGTCCCGGAAACCATCTATCACCAAGATCACCATACTAAGGTATACACCCCCATCGGTATGTTATATATCAGAAATCATCTCAATCCATGACCATCGACCATCTCATCACAATCTCCACATGTTTCTCCCCATCGTGGAATGCTGGTCCCTCCATCTCAAGCTACATGCTTCCTGCAACATCTCGTGCCAACCTCATCATTTGTCGTTATCATGTGAACTGCTACCATGATACTCCAACACAATGCTAACACATCTCTGTACATGTTGGCCCCCATGTTTGAACCAGTGAGGTGATCAGTCCAACTATCACGCTCAAACCATGAGAATGCACATCCTCATGCCACCATCAGTCGTTTCTCAGAACATCCCATCACATCATCAACTCGATCAAGAATCCATCTCCATATAAGTGTAAGCCATGCTCAGGTCCATGAAGTAGCCTTCATCTCATCTGCAACATGTTTTCCATGATGTCTACTACTAATGTGCTGCATGAAGTCAGCGACATCTACCCCAACATCATCATCCATATGTGTGCCTCCTCAATATGAAGAGCCCATCTCATTAAAATCTAAGCAACCTCCAGCATATGTGCAATGTGCCATCCCTCAAGTCTGCCAGAGAAACAAGTATACACCTATCTCATCTATCCATGTGCTGCCCATGATCATAGATACATCAGCTCACATGTGTTAATTGTGGTTAAGTCTCGGCTCCAACCATGCCCAAGTGTTGCCACCAAGGCATCATCATCATCGTAACTCCATCACTCCAAAGTGTCTCATGTCGATTCTCCACATCAAGTCACTCTTTCAAGCCATTCCCATACATGTACTTGAAAGTATGCACCCCATCCTACATCAAAGTCTCTAACCTCAGCTCCTCAATGCATCAGATCCTCTAAGTCGATTATATATGAAGTCCCCAAAAGTCACAACCTCATGTCATCATGAGCTCAATAAGCCATCTCCAACCAACATCTCAGCAAGCATACAAGTCTCAGCCCAAAGGTCTCTGCAAGATGCCTAAGCTCTCCATGTCGTAGGAATGCTCCATAGTCTACTCACAAATACATCCAAGTCCATGGCCTTGTTGTACAAGAGTGCACAACCTCTCCATCAACTCATAAATAATAAGTCTCCATGTCACATAGGCAAATCCATCTGCGCAACATCCCTGCCTTGGCACTCCTCATTGGATGCCCGTAAGTGACACCTCTTCAAGTGCTCCTACATCATGTCCATGCATAAGACTGCCATGCATCATGTCTCCAACCTAATGTCCATGACTAAGTTTCCCATGTAGTCTAACAAAGTAGACCCATCACAACAATCGGTCATCCTCATCCAAGTCTGCAAAATTCGGTCTAGTGAACTCGGTCACCCAACCATATCATCATCATATCATGAGTCTCTTCCATCATAGCTGCCCCACTAAAGGTTCCCCCAAGACTTGCTCTTGGTCTCGTCCATGAGAAGTCCACCCAAACAACTCAAGTGTGTGCCCTCCAATCTGTCCATGAGTCATGCCAGGCAGTTAGCCAATTCTCCATGTGGCTAAAGCATGACCCAATCCTTCGCAACATTCATCATGTTCCTCCCTTGTCACGAGCCTTTGTACCTTCTACCATAAGGTCGTAAACAATCCCAACAAGTCCTGCAATACTCAACAATCCTTGCTTCTCCATACAAGGTCTCATCATAGACATCCATGGTAAGATGCTCCCCTGCATCGGCAAACTAATTTTGCTCTTCCCTGCATATGGTTCATCTCCCAAATGCTCAAATGAAACACAAGTATAAATACTTACTTCATCATCATGAAACTCCTCCATGTGAGTATCCTCATCCACCCATGTCTGCAAACTGCAAGATCCTGGTCCAACTTGATCAATCTCAAGTTCATCCTCCATCATTGTCACATCTGCAACATCCTTAATCACAATGGCTTCCTCTTCCTTGTTAGCACAATCTGCAATTTCATTTTGCTTCGTTGTCCAACCAAGTTAAAGAATTTCATCTTCAACATTCTTTTCTAAGACTTCAAGCTTCTCTCGAATCTGGGGATTCTCTTCTTTCATCCGCTTCAACCTGTATAAGTTAAGCAAGAGCTTCCCCACCTCTTGCTACGTCCACACCTTGTTCTGCACCTTCTTCACATGTTTGAGCGATGAGTGAAGTTCGAATGATGATGAATGAGCTCCATTGCATCTTCAATATATACAAGTCATAGGGCGAGGTCATGCTTGCCCAGCCGACCTGCCCACGCCCTCACTTCATCGTAAAAGCCTTCAAACATCTCGTCGGCCTTTGTTTCTTTGCGGGTCGACTGTGGGTTGAGTGTTCATGCTCCCCACGCCTTTATAAAAAGCTCGCCCTCCTTCTATTATGCGCAGAACACTTCGTATATCCATGTCTTAGCTTGTACTCTTCTAATTCGCACACTCATTCAAGCCTCCATCTGTGGTTGCTCTTTGGCAAGATGCGTTCAGGACTACAGCTGCTTACAACCCAACTCATACTCATTCACCCAAGTCGCCATACGACTTCACCCAGGTTGCCTGACGACCTCACCCGGTTCGCCCAAATGACTTCACCCAGGTCGCCCGATGACCTTACTTGGCTCACCCAAACGACTTCACCTGGGTCGCCCGATGACCTCACCCAGTTCGCCCGAATGAACTCACCCAATTTTTCTGCCCAACGACCTCGCCCAAGTTTTCTGCACGAGTTTTTCGTCGGAGTTTCCACCCGACTTTTCTGAATGATTTTTTCACTCGAGTTCTGCGCATCGTGTGGGCTCATCCACACACTGCAAAACTCTTTATTCAAACTCGTGTTGATCGAATGATGCCTTTTCCTCCACAAACGCATGCCAATATATATGAGTGGTGGCGAGTTATGTCACCCGGCCGACCCACACCCAACACCCAAGCCGACTCATTCAACATGTTGCCCTCGCCCGAGTGGAGGGTCGGCCCACCCAACTCGTGGGACTGCCCCCTCAACTCGCCCAACATTGTATAAGCTCACCTCTTGGTTCATTTCGTATGCATTTCGCACAAATATTTCGTATGGTGGAGTCGCCCTGCCTGTCACACGGACCACAGGTCCTTACCAGAGTGGTGATTAGAACTCTCTTTCTTTTATCCAATAACATCTGGACATGTTCTGGGTACGGCCTGGAATATCGAGCTTCTGAGAGTTGTGCATGCGTAAGCATCCTCGCTCTCTGCAAAAATACTCTTTCTACAAAAGCAAGCCTTCACAACTTTGATTTAGTACCAGCCGCATTGTAAGTGGAACAAACGCCAGTAATTTGATTATGAAACATGGAAAAATATTTGAATGTTCCAGGCCCATCCAAATAATGCATTCCAACACTTGGTGCTCAAAGACAAAAAGGGGTTGCTTTCGTGGAAACTTTGTCACTGTAGTTTTTCATATGTTAATGCCTATTATCCAATGGAAAAGTAAAATACTTTCAATTAGATAAATTTCATTAACATCTTTTAGATATAACGCGCTTCGTCCAATTTCCGAAATTGCAAGCGCAAGTTTATTCAACACCCGGTTCATTCTTTTCCTAACACCGTGTGTAGTGTCGAGGAGGCATTTTAATTGTCGTGGACCATTGACTTCGTGACAAAGTAAATGATGTCACTGCTGAGGATGTCCAAATATATCCGAGATTAATATTCCTCAACTTTTTTGAAAGGGAAGAGAGCACAGTTTGTAAATATTAAAAAACCACACATGAGCATTATAATTCCCGAGATGTGAAATTGGTTCGTTGTATTCAATTGTGAGCTTTGAGCTTTGAGGCACTCAGTGTTTGGATAAGGCACAAGTTGTCACCAAAAAAAACTTGGTATGAAAGGAGAGGATGCTGAATGTTTTGTTTGTTCTGGTGCTTTGGAATCTTAGGCATCATTATAAGAAACTATTTTATTCATTTTCGTTTTCTTCGATGTGGCTAAGTCCCTTCTGATCGTGAACCTACGGTTGAGGACACAACTTGTGGCTAATTCCCTCTCAATCAGGAACAAGCGGTTGACCATAAAATGTAAAAATATATTTTCTTGTCCTCTTCACATTTCTCATTCAATATAACTCATCTGGAATGCATACAAATTATCTATTTGAGATTTCTCTACAGAATATTATTAAAAAGACAAGGTTGATTGGAATTGTTCAGGTGATTTATGTTGACATATGTAGTTATTAAAGTGATATAACTTAAATGGTGAATAAGCATTAATTTAAAATAAGTACCATGATATTTATTCCAAATTTATTATGAATATTTTTAATATTTAATATTTGTAGATATGTTTTGTTACAATATTTGGTCTAATAGAATGGTTTATTGACCTCACATGCTAAGAAATGATAGACTCACTTGATATGGCACTTATAGATATAATTTTCTTTTTCTAGTTAATCAATTTAATTAAAAAGAGAAAAAGAGCTCCGAATGGGGTGATAATGGTGAGGGCCACCTCATTGCGCATTGGATTGTGGAGTGAGAGGGGCCTCCACGTGCCACACGAAGTGATTGAATGGTCATCAGGACCTATACCCAGCTCTCCGCGAGTACTACTTAATGCAGCACCAGTGGGTATTAGCAAGCATTGGGCGATGAGGAGAGAGTGTTGGGAGAGGAAGAGTTGTGGGTTATTTGCATATTGGCTCAGGTTGTGGCTTGGGGATAAGTGCAAGGCGAAAAAGTCAAATGTTGCTAGGAGGAGAATTGTCACCTTCAGAAATCTTGGCCATGGGATCCAAGGGAAAAATTGGATGTGCGTAAAAGGTTGTATTGCTTTGGGGCTGCAGAGTGTCCGTGGGGAGAGGCCACTAATCTCTTCTCATTTTGGCTCTATCATTGGTTTAGAGAAGCTCCACTGGAGCATTAATTTGCTGGGAAGAACAGCTTCTAGTGCCTTCTCTATAGTGGCTTGTTCACAATGGATCCCAGGACCAATGATGTGCCTCCCTACTCCCTGGAAGGTTGCAGATACGGTGTTGGTCTTCGGCATGTAGGGCTCTTCGGCTCTGGAATTCTAAGTGGAATTTCATTTTGGTATGTTTAATTTAGAATTATGAGATGGGTTTCACAAGGTAGACAAGACCCTCCCCGTGGTGGAGCTACTGGTGTTGGTGGTGTTTATCGTATGCCTCGAGAATGATGATGTGCCTGAAGAGTGGGTGGTAGCCCACAAATGGATGAGCGCCAACACCATGGAGAGCTCATTTTGAACTCTGAGTCAACCGAGATTCATCACTCTGATGCAGACATTGCCATGTCCCTAGGCCGCTCCATGAGCCACATCAATGCTCCGGCCACATTCGAGTTCATGGGTGGCCAGCTGAACAACATCCAACTTAACATGGAAACACTGAGGGAACAATGATATGATGACAGGAATGAATTGGTGACTTATATCAATGATGTAATGACTTGCAATTCCTGGGTGCATGGGTGGACAGTGCGTCCACACGGGTATGCTCGAACGGACGAGCGGTTGAGCTGAACGACTATGGTTATGTGATGGGCAAGCTCTCTCTTGAATGTGTGATGTATTATGCGCATGATGGAAGGATGGGCACGCTGTTTATACACATGGGAGCGTGTGTTAACTTGTATGGAGGCTGACCTATGATTGTAAGGGGCCGACATGATACTTGGAAGCTTTTGCGATGGCATGAGGGATTTGGGCGAGTCGGCTGGGTAGCCAAGACTACACCCTACAATTGGTATATATTGGGTGAGCGTGGAGTTCATTCCACCATCACTCATTCACTCAAACATCTTCAACAAGGAAGGCATAGTCTAAGTGCGCAGAAGCTAAGGGAAAAGGAACAGGTTGAAATGCGCCCATTCTTGGGCAGGGCTACACGGTCACAGCATAGTTGTGGGTGAAGGTGCGGGCAGGAGCTCACGGTGGTTGGGTGAGGGCATGCACGGGTGTGTGACGCCCGACGGACAGTTGAGCCGTGCACAGGTGTGGCGCCCAGTTTGTGCGAAGGTGCCTGACGGTGAAATGGAGGAGTGTCCAATTTGTGCGACGACTTGGCACATGTGTCTAGGTGACTCGGTTAAGTGCCCGCCCATCATGAAAGTGTACACGGTGGCTTGGTGAAGCGTTGAGATTGTGGATGGAGTTGTGTCTTGGTTGGAGGTGCCTGCGTGGGGTGACATGGAGGCGCGCCCAAGTTGGGCAAATAACACGATCGTGCGACAATGTGAATGAAGTGTTGGTGAGTCATGTGGTGACCATGCAGAGGTGCCAACGAGCTAGGAAACTGAGTTTTTCCTTGGATTGTAAATTTGGCTAAGCATGAAACTTGGGGTTTCCAAGTATACTTGTAAAGGTTTGTAAATTGTTGTATAATATATTTGGCAGACTCATTGTTCAGGGAGTTGCCCCTCCCTTTATACTATAGAATTGTGTTCATCATTTATAATTGTTGTTGATAATGAATGTGTATGGGTGTTCATTGGTATAAAGGATAAAAGAAATAATACTTGGTTGAGAAACACAAAACTAAGTAGGAATAAGTGGTTAGGCATAGTCCACGAACATAAGTCTTGGTGAAAAGAAAGTGTTCGGTGGTAACGCACCTCGCCAAGAGCGATTGAAAGACTACCGATAGCTTGGGAGCATGACAATTCATATCAGAGTAGGCTGGTGACCGGGTTAATGATGAACTGCTGATCCCACTGCACTATCGTGAAAGTTGGTATCAGACCAGGCTGATGACCAGGTTGATGATGAAGTGTTGATCCCACTGCACTATCCTGGCAGTTGGTATCATAACTCGGTTGGAGCTATTGAGTAGGGTTGCTCGTGAAGACAGTGAAGCAGGTACTTGCAGGTGAAAGAGGTTGGTGAACACTTCCTCATAAGTGTTGCATCAAGGACTTGGGTTGCAAGCATCTAGGTGAAGTTGTTGTATGGTTGAAACTAGATTGCAAAGAAGAAGGAGGCTGTTAGCAATGGCAGCTGAATCTCAGGCTGGGTCTAGTCACGTTGTGAAGGATACTACTATAGGTTTCCTTGAAAAAGTTTTTGAAAGGATGGACGAATTGGAAGCTTTCTGGAATAAGAGGGCGGACTTGGTTGTGAAAGATTAAGAGGCCAACTCGAAGATGAAGGAAGAGCTCGAGGAACTCCAAACACAACATGAGTACATTGATCTTATCTTCACACAACTTGAAGTAAGGGTCAAGGAGGTTGAAGAAGCAAGGGACTAGGGTCTTGCAGAGATCATGGACTTCAAGGAATCTCTTGACGAAGCCAAAGATGAGATTGTGGTGTTGAAGAAGGTTGTGAGGCATAACTCAAGTGGAGGAGTGCCTCATGTGAAAGTCAATGAACCAAAATCTTTTGATGGTACAAGGAGTGCAAAGACTCTTAGCAACTTTTTATGGGACATGGAGCAATACTTGGAATGATTGGGTCTATCTAATGATGACACGAAGGTCAAGGTAGCTGCTCAATTCTAGACAAAGGATGCCAAGATGTGGTGGCGAAGACGGATGGATCAGATTGCCAGTGGCAGTGCTGATGACATTACTTCGTGGGATGAGATGAAGAAAGCTTTGCAAAAGCATTTCAGTCCTCAAGATGAAACGTAGGAAGCAAGGATAAAGATAAAGTTCATAAAGCATACAGGGAACCATCAGACATATCAGCGGGAGTTTGCAAGTGCGGTTCTGGAACTTCCTGACATGGTGGAGAGTGACAAAGTGTTCAATTTCATTATTGTTTTGAAGCCTTGGGCACGCAATGAAGTGAAGAGACAGAGCATTAGGACACTTGAAGAAGCTTTTGCTGCTGTGGACAGGTTGGTGGAGCATTATGATGAGACTTCTGATGATAGGAAGAAGACATTCGACAAGCTGAAAGATAAGAAGAAAGAGGATGTTTCGAAATCGGATGATAATTCAAAGACGAAGAAAGCCTTGAAGTGTTGGAGATGTGTGAGACCACATACGGTGAAGAATTTCCCTTCTAGACTGAAAGTGGCTATGATTGCACAATCTAATGCGAAGAATGAAGAAGCTTTTGTGGGGATGATGCAGATACTCGATGTTGCTGCTACTACAGAGGTGATCCCTCGAAGGGACCCTGAGAGGAATAAGTTGGAGTATGTTCAGATGAAGGTTGGAAATGCTGATATTCTCACTATGGTGGATATCGGGCCCTCTCACAACTTCATGGGAGAAGATACTGCAAGAAGGATTGGGTTGAAATTTGTACCAGTGAAGCCACAGATGAAGAGAGTGAATTCTCCTCCGGCTGAAGTTCTCGGTGTAGCTGAAAATGTGGACATAACACTTGGTGAGTGGACAGGGAAGGTTGACTTCACTATCGTGCGAATAGATGACTATGAGGTTGTGCTGGGAATGGAATTCTTGAAACAGTTTGATGCTATGATTGTTCGACATTTGAAGAAGCTGTACATTTACGATGGAAGGGAAGATGTCCCAATTGGTGTGCCTACCATTGGAGTGACAAAGACTAATTGTAAGTTAGCAGTGATGCAAATGGAGGACGAGAAG
>APFE030499748.1:0-11283 GCA_000404065.3 Pinus taeda | reverse complement strand
ACAGACCTCAAAGATTTGAAGAGTAAGATAAGGATTGAAGAACAGCTAAATTTGCCTCAGATAAAATGCAGAATTCAAGATCTAAAGCAAAAGCTAGAGGAGAAATGATGTTCAGAAGAGCCGAATTCCTTTTGGCATCGAAAACAACATACTATCAGGTTGCCATACAAAGAAGGATTTGTAGGAAAACCCTGCAAGAGTAGAGCAATCCCCATGAGCAAAGAATATAGGGATCTTTGCCAGAAAGAGATCCAGCAACTGCTCGACAGGAGACTAATAAGAGAATCAAATAGCCCATGGAATTGTTATGGGTTTTATGTGAACAAAAGGGCAGAACAGATCAGGGGAATCCCAAGACTTGTCATCAATTATAAACCTCTGAATTCAGTTCTTGCAGATGACACCTATCCAATTCCACACAAAGGAGACTTGATCAGAAGAATTGCAGGTGCTAAAATATTTTCTAAGTTTGATTTAAAGGCAGGATTTTGGCAGGTGGCTATAGAAGAATCAGATAAGTTTAAAACTGCCTTCAGTACTCCGATGCCCCAAGAATGAGCCTTACCCTTCTTTATATAGGAGAGAAGGGGAGACAAACATCGTCGTGGGTCCAATCAAAGAAAAGACTTAAAGCAAAGGAATCATTTCTTTTTAGTTTTACCGGAGCGACGTCCGCACAAAATTTGGATCCATCATATGGATCGAATAATTGCTTTCGGGTAACGCGTCCGATATAACCTGTAAAGTAGATCCTTTGTACTAAAAGTTATTCAGACATGACTAAAACATAGTGGATTCTTTTGTACTAAAGCCCACGAGAAAAGATTATATTACACTGTGGAGATTTTTAAACAGAAAAATCCACGTAAAACTGGCCACAATTTAGCCCTTGTGACTAGTACGTATTAAAATTTAGCCCTTGTGACTAGTACGTATTAAAATATTGTGAGCGCTGGGAATCTGTCTAGTTTGTGTGGCATGATATCCCAAGTTGACTCATAAACATATATTTAATTTCCTTTTATAACCTTTTATTTAATATATATAAATTATTCTCCTAAATTATTAATTTCGTTAATTTCATGTTTGGAAATTCTTCATAATTATATAAAGTTATTGAGTTACCTCTATGTTTCTGGCCAATACACAAATTTTTCCCATTTGAAAAATTGATCACTTATTTTTTTAATTATATATATTTAAAATGTATTTTTACACTTGAAATTTTGAGAAATATTTATTTTCTTTATATTTATTTAAAAAATTATTATGTTTGTAAATATAGGTATTTTTATTTTGGAATGATGTTTCTATAATTTTAATTTAGCTATAGATAATTATGAAGTGGATGACAAAGATTTAACCTCTAAGGAATATTCTAGAATATCCATAATAGTATATACAAATCAAAGATTGAGATTAATTTCCAAAGTAGTTATATGCTCTTTTTCCCTTTTAATATTCTAAAATATTCATAATGGCATATACAAATTAAAGGTTAAGATTAATTTCTAAAGTAGTTATGATATTTTTTCTCTTTTAATTAATTGATTAATTAAAAAAATGTTTTATGAAAGAGTGGCATATGAAGTGACTTATGGGCTTTTGGGCATAATGACCCATATTATTTTAACAAAACCTATTTCACATAAGAATCTCCATAACAAGTGTGGATAATCTCTTGACAATAGGGCATTAATCTAGTGTGGTGGGCCCTTTCCTATTTGTTTAAGTATATATTTAACTATATATTTCATTCTTCTTTAATTTATTATCAATTAATTAACTTTAATAAAATACAATATAGTTGTTTCTATGGTTTTTTTTATTTTAACATATGACTTTAATCATGTATAAGTATTTGATGCTCATTTAGAAGATTAATGTACCTTGTCCAGTGCTTCTACTTCTCCTTCAGTTTCTTCACCTTGGCTATGTCATGTTGTTTTGATGCTCATTATAGGATTATGCTTTATCTGAGATTACCTATTCTTTTAATTTACATGATTTGCACTAATTTTAAAAATACTTTTTGTCAAAAACTTTTTTAAACTAAAATTAACATAAATTTTATTAATAATTAAAAAATAGTATTATTGTCATTTGTCGATGGGAAAACATTTTATAAAATTATTGAAAACATAGGGTAATTATCTTGTGATTTTTATTTCTTATTTCTCTTATTCATATATGTAATTATCATATGATCTTTATTTGGAAATTTTATATATAAATGTTTATTATATATATATATATATATATGGGGTTCATTTTTCAGTATGTGTATGTGGTTTTGGCCATGAGATTGGTCCAAAATTTATAGCGGAAATATACAAATGAAAGAATTTAATAAAATTTGTAGAAGTGTTATAGTAATTATATCTATTTTTATCTTAAATATCTTACTTATTATTCATCCAAAAGGAGAATAGAAATTAAAAACTTAAACATATGGGAATTCCATCTATGTGGGATCAAGATTAACTATGTCCTTGTCAAAGTTAGAGAATTTTGAATCAACCAACTTCTTCATTAGTAGAGAAACTTGGGTATTATGTTTTCTGAGTTGATGTTACAATTCATTAATATAGAGGAGGATCTCTTGTTAGAATTTAGAGCTTTGCATTAAAATATTTCCCATTGTAGTCTCTATCTTCCTCTATATGTTGATGGTATGGAGGTAATGGGTTTCCTTGCATACACCTATTCCTCATATCAAGGATTCAATGTCCTACCTTTTCTTCTGCAGCAACATTAGAGATGAAGCAACACTATAATGCCCCCTTTACAACCCATATACATAGGAAAAGCTCGGAGTCATGGCCTAGGTCTTCCCATGGGCTAGTGGCAAGCGAAGAAAGGGATCAATTAAACAAAATAAATAATAATTAAATAAAATGGTAAAAAGTCACTTTTGGGAAATAAAGTGACTCATGGTATTACCCATGGATTTTCATAAGAGGAAAAGTATTATTAAAAGGGAGAAGGAGATACAAGGAAGACATGAGAAGAAATTACTGAAGAAATTGACATGGAGTTCTAGGAGTTGTTGAGAAAAGGCAAAACCATAATATTTTATAGTTTGATGTTGAAAGACACACCCTAGCTGAAGATAGTTGGTTTCGGTGTTGAAATACATAGCCTAGAAAATTATGATTTGTAGGTTGATCTCATGGCCAAGGAAATTAATTCAGGAGGACAAATTTCCAAAATATATTGTGTAGGTAAAAATTAGTGAACTTCATGGTTTAGGTTTCTTTATCCTATTGTGCTTAGCTGAGACTGATTTCATAGGTTGCTGGGGATGAGATTAATTTTGGTTGAGATCAAAATCATATAATTACAGAGTTCGATATCTTAAATTATTGAGGCCAAGTTGCAAAAATTATCAGGGTTTTATATTATATTTAAGTAAAATAAGAAGCTAATCAAGTTAAGTAAAAACACATCACAAGCAGTTATCAAAGTAAGCAAAATCATCTAATCTCGTTGCCCCTAGATTTCGCAACATGGTATCCAAGCTAAGGTGACAAGATAAGGAAAGGAAATTTGAAGAAGGGCCATCAAAAGGAGTTCCAATAAATGTCAAGACATCAAAGAGGACATCATAACATCAAGAAAGACTAACTCAGTCATCATCTTGAAGGAAGGAACTTAGAAGGCCTCAAGACCCTGGCTCATTCAAGAAGAGTTCTACACTCAAAGAATTCTTACAAATATCATACAAATAAATACTTCAAATAAAATAAGGACTACACATTTGAAGAATTTGTAAGTCTCCATTTCAAAGAAGTGTTGTCATCATTATCAAAGGTTTCAAGGTGTTCTCCCTCTATTTGAATCAAGAATCTCATCACAAGCATATTTGAAGAAGGACATCTCTAGAAGAAACATTCTCATCTTTGAGGAAGCAAACATCATCATCAAAATCATGAAGGCATCAAGTTGAATATATCACCATCAAAGGAGCACCTTCACTTGATAGGTAAGTATCCTTATATCTATGACTGAATCTACTATCAAAATGACGTCATTCTGCAAAGAGAGCAATAAATTGGTTGAGTCATCAAATTTACTTGCATGGAAGAAGAGGATAGATTTGATCCTCATATAAAATGAAGTCATTGGACATGTTAAGGGTTCAATCGTTGAACCACCAAAAGAAGAAGCTCAAGCTCTAGTGAAGTATATGAAGGGGTAAATAAGGGCTCAAATAATCATTATAGAATCAATCAAGGATTCTCTCAACCATTATGTAGCAAAATTGGAGAAGTCAAAAGACATCTATGACAATATTATTCTTTGTAAGCACTGCAGGAGAAGTAATATCTTTGAGAACTAAGCTATATAAAGGTATCAAAGGAATAAGGGGTAGCCTCATATCTTATGAGGGTGTCACAAATACAAGACCAACTACAAGAGTTGGGGGAAATAATTTCCGACAAAGAGATGACCACCGTGGTGCTCAATATACTACCTGATGAATGATGCAACTTTATATCAAGCATATATGGAAAGAAGGAAGCCACCTCATTCAGTGAACTATGGTCATTGCGTAAGATTGAAGAAACCAAGTTGAAGTCAAAAATCGATGTAGGAACAAGAGAACAAGTTCAAGCATTTGTTTTCATGGCTAAGAGAAAAGGAAATTTTGGGAAGTTTGGTCCTCTGAAAAATAAAAAGATCGATATGTCAAAGATCTAATGCTATGGTTGTCAGGAATATGGGCATTTCAAGAGATATTGTCTAAAACTCAACAAGGACAAGAAGAAAAGGAAATAAAGAATTAAGCACATGTCATTAAAGAAGTGGAACAACCTAAGAAGAAGAAATTAAAGAAGGAGGAAGTGAAATCTCTTTACTATGATTGAGATAATCTCCTTCACTTGGTTCTTTTCAATTTTGTAAAATATAGCTATCATGGTAGAAATAATTGTAAGTATGAAAGGATTCATCATATTAGGAGATGAAATCATATTAGAAGCATATGATTGGAGAAAGATATTGTGACATCAGTATAGAAGCTTGAAAGATAGCTTAAGTAGAAGTTTACATGGATGTAGCAGTCATCATAAAAAGGAAATAGCTCTTGGTAACCTTGTTGAAAGAATAAGTAGTAAATATTAAGAAAGTCATCTAGCATGACAGAAGATATAAATAACTCATCATACATCATCATCATTAGAAATGAACATTTGTAGGATGAGGATAATCAAGATCCTTTGTTGGAATCTTCATTAGAAGCTTCACCTCTACTTGGAAGAAGCAACTTGTGTCTTGATGAGCATTCCACCTTGTGTGGGATCCATCGTTAGAAGGATGATGGCATGGTGACAAAGGAGTGTATCATTTCAAGATGGTTGAATAAATTTCAACCAAGGAAAGGAAGTTGTCGAAGGAATTCTAGATGACCAAAAGGAGAAAAGAGGTATGTATGTACTTGATAGATTAAATCATGTCATCAAATAGTTTCAGATAGCATGGATGAATGCTATATCTCACGAGCATGATTGAAGAAGAAGGATATCTTCATTGGAAAGATGCGTGAAGGCATACATATTGAATTAATTCACATGTTGAAAAGATGAAATCAACATAATATATCATCTTATGGAATATGAGGTAGTTGACAAATATGGAAGAACTATGTATAGAAGTTCTTGGGGAGAAATATGTGAAGAAATGAATAAGAGTTTGTGAAAGATGAAAATATAGTGACATAAGATAAGATGAGTGATCAACATCTGATGACTACAAGAATTGGCTAGGAAATCTCCATGAAGAAGTATGAAGACTCTGACAAAGTCTGTAAAGGAAGGAGACCCTTGACATTGAATGTCTGGGAGATGTGTTTATGAATGTCGAGGATGTTGATGTTGCAAGCAGTAGATGTCATGATGAAAGGCCATCATAAAAGGTAACTTTAAGTTGAGTTTCATGTTTAATCTTTGAACAGCATCTGGTAGGGTAAATATAGGGCTACCAGAAGAGAGTTGTAGATGTCACCTATAACTAGTACTCATTAGCATGGATGAAAGATCCTGAAAGTAACATGACTTGCAAAAGGTATTTGAATGAAGAGAGTCTAGATGTGGACTAGAATATGACTTTCTGATGTAGAGAAGGATGACATGACTGATGGTTCAACCCTATGGTTCATTGAAGGAAAGTGATGGATGTTCGATTCCGTATGAAGAAAACATACAAGATGAAGGCTTCATAATGATGAAGATGAAATTCATGGCATCGAAAGTAGGATCCCTATGAGCACTTGAAAGTACCATGATCTCCACCAAAGAGAAGATACTTGTTGTTGGTAACAAGTCCCTAGTTAAGAGGGAGCTTGGACAAGTCCCTAGATAAAAGGGAGCTTGGGTATATTCCTTTTATAGTAATGAGTACATCTTACCTAGTTGAGAGGGGGAGATAGAGACATCGTTATTGTCTTCATGTTGTGAAGAAAGAATGGAGGATTTGGTAAGCATGTGAGAACGATTTTGATACTCTTTGAGGATGTGGTAAGGAATCCAAGATGTAAGAGTAGTCGAATAGGAAATTCCTTGAGGATGTGTTATTCCAAGATAGGAATTTTCTTAAAATGACATACCCTATGAACACCCGAGTGGGGAATGTGCCTTAAGATACAATGATGATGGTGCATGTTAGTCATTGGTCTCTCTAGCATTATGCTCCGATCTTGTGGAGAGATAGAGTTGTTAATCAAGGCCTTGCTATGTGACAATGTTGGTTGTTATGATGAGATACTCTAGCATAAGCTAAGGAAATAACTTATAAGATGTCTTACAAATATGACTCTTCTTATGAGAATTCTTCAGTTTGAGAATGTTCAAGTACCTTGTATGGATTATGAAATTTACCTTCCTAGTTAAGAGGGAGCGTTGAAATATGTAAGTAGGTTATGTCTTCATAATGAGATATGTAATCACAATTTTATGTATTTGTTGTAAACAGAAAAATAAATTTATCATTTTTATTTGTGAGACATGCGTTTCATGCTTACGGAAAATTTATTTTTATAGGTCAAAGAACCCATTGAGTGCTTCTAGGTATTGTCATTAAGTCTACAAGTCAATTGAGTCATTTTCATGTATGGAAGACCATTTTGGGCATGTAACATATTGTAAAGAAAAATTATTTGAGTCAAATAAAGTAAAAAAAAAAAAACCTCCAAGAGCTTTTCCATGTGCAAGAAACAAGTTGGCCTTATCAAATGACAAGTCGACCTAGGGACAGTGACAAATTGACCTACTAGATGTGACAAGAATCCTATATATAGGAGAATTCAACCTAATTTAAGGGCACATAAATCAAGAATCGAAGAGACAGAAAGAAGTGTAAAAAAGGAAGGATAAGAAGCCTCTTAGATAACAAAGAAAAGAAGAACATTGAAATTTTGGGATTATTTTTGGGCCTCTTGCACCTCACACATACGAAGAGATTATGGCTTCTATCTGTTGCAGGTGATTCGAGTTGTAGCACCATCAAGAAGTGATTTATTAGTTTTAATCAGAATAGTTTTGAGGTTCGAGTTCACATGGAAGAAGGAGGATGATAAGTGAAGGAAAAGGAGACATATTTATCCATTTATTCTCACACATGTTATCCTAGAGTTTCTGCAGAAGGGACCGAAAGTTGCATGTTATAAGGGGTCGAGATATTATAGTCAAGGTGCAGGTCCAAGCTTATGATGTGAAGGAATATTTGAAGGAAAGAGACTCGAGTTGGCTTAGTAAAAAGTAAGGTCTTCAAGAAGAATTGTGACTTGGTCTTGGAGGGGTCTTTTGACAAGGGTCATAGGTCTTAGAATTCGTCAATTGAAGTTCTATAACAAGAGAAGATTTCTTATAGGTTTTGCTCTCAACATGAGAGGTTTTGGCCCCTAGTTGATCACCTATATTTTGTGTCCTCTTCTCTCATTTTTATTTATTATTTTGGCAGTTGTTTGATGATAAGAACACATATTTTATTCAAGTAAAGGAAGAAGCTAATGAAGTCAAGTAAAAACAGATCACAAGCAGTTATTAATGTAATATAAATCATCTAATCTTGTTGCCCTTAGATTTGTCAATGGGGAGTGTGTTTGTCCACAAACAAGAGTCCTAGGAGCAAGTAAGAGGAAGAGGGGTTGTCCAAAGTGACATATTCTATTGTAGTCGATTTCCTTATGTATGAAATGGTATGTGCAATACCAAATATTTATCATGTAGTGCAAGTTGTAAGAAGGTACTGGGCTAATATATGGAAACACCAATGGACAACTATCAAGAGTATCACTAAGTACTCATGAGGCACAACTAATTATGTTATTTTATGTTAGGGAGATGGAAGCAAGAAGCTTCAAATGCATGGATTTGTTGATATTATTAGGTTATTGATATGGCGAATGCAAAATCCTACATATATATTTACATTGTTTAAAGGATTTGTGAGTTGAAAGAGTAAGATGAAACAAGTGGTGCCCATTCTAGTATTGATTCGATGTACGTTGTAGCCTCATAAGCTTAAAAAAAAGGTTGTTTCATTGAAGCAAATGTGTATATATATTAAACTTGAACATGTTTCCATGCCTACTTGCTATGAAAATCTAAGAGCATCTATTTTGGTGAAGAATTCCAAGTTTCAAACATGGAAAAAGCATATGAAGGTAAAATTCCATTAAATAAGAAATATGGTAGAGTCCAGTGAAGAAATTATACTCAATGATAAGACATAAGATAATAGAATATTTAACTATTGTATTGGATAGAAGGAAAACTACTCGAAGTAAAGGAGAAGTAAAGGAAAAGTGTGGATTCAACCTTGGGTCAATGTAATAAGATTGTAACAATATTACTAGTCATATCATATATGTAATGATCAATTTCCATTCACATATGGAATACATAGAGAGCCATATCAATTACATTATATTGTTTTAGAAATAGACTTATTTCCCAATTATATTTCTAACTTTAGGGATAACATTGTTCTATGATTGTACAACTTTTTTATGAACAAGGGCTACATAGTAGCTAGTACCTGCGGCTTAGCTTAACTATCAACTTAATAAACTAAAAATAAGAAAATAAAAAAATTTAATCAACAAAATTAAAAAACTATTTAAATGTTGTACTAATGGAATTCCAATTACCAACTTAAGAAAAATATTTATTTAACCATATATACATTTTATATTAGATGTTTATTTTTTTTAATATATTATGTATTTTATTTTTTAACATGTCACTGTGGCATTACTTATGGTTTTACGTTGATCATGTATTACTTTAGTCAAACTTATTGAATAATTTTCAATTATACAAAGTAAAACTTTAAAATTTTATTTATTTATTTATTGCTGGCCAATTGTTTTATTAACGTTTATTGGTAATGATATTGGTTGTAATTTTGAACATTTCATAGGGCCATGCTTCTTAACCCGTGGTATAATGGTAAATCTTGAATATTAATAATACGCACCAATCACCAATAAGACAATCTTGTGTAACCATATTTGAATATTAATGCTACACACCAAACGCCAATAAGACAATCTTGTATAATCATTGCATTGATCTAAGTTGTAATTACATCACTCTAATGATGGATAGTAATGCAATCACGATGCTCTCTAAATAAATGATCTGATGATTTGATAAACTTAACAACGAAGCTATATATTAATTCTAGTGAAAGAAACATTAAGTGTATTCTCAGTTTAAATGGTGTTGACTTCAAAGGTAAATTCCGTTATAAATTATGTATATGTGATATTTTGAAGGTAAGGAAAAGGTTAGATGAAAAGCCAAAAATCTTAACGGTATAGATTTTAAAATATTATCCAACTCATGGTCTAGGAAATAAAGGTTTTTTTCTTAATAAGTGGAGATCCTATTAATTTAAAGTTATTTTTAAAGACTTTTAATTTTAAATATTTTTAAAATTATATTGTAATATTTTTTATTAATTTTATTTAAAAAATTTTATATATTTAAGTTATATTATATTAATTTTTATGATGGCCACTCAAAAATTATCATGATCCATTAAATATAATTTTAGATGACTATTTATTTTACTGAATAATAAAGGTTACATTTCATATTTAATGTATCATATTTTCTTAAAAAAATTAACGTGAGAAATTATAATGTGTACATTAGTATTGAATAATTTTGTTATTTTTACTAAAAATTTTAATTTTTATATTTATGTTCCAACCACTTTATTGATATTTCATAATCAAAATAAATAACAACATTATTTAATTTTTTTTTTTTTTTTTTTAATCTTTTCACTTATCTAGAAAAAACATTTCAGTATAGTCTTTACATTACTTTGAAATTTTAAAATATTACAAAATTTAGTATTGTTGCCGTTTATTTCTCTATCATCTTTGAGTTACTTTTAATTAGTATATTTAACTACTATGTAGCAATTGTTTATAATATATTTATATATATACTAGTAATTGTCTCAAAAGGTACAAAGAGAGGCCGATATGATTATTAAATTAAAATTGTTGAATTTTTCTAGAAGAGATGTTGGTTCAAGCCTAACAGATGAGCAATTTGAGCTGGCTAAAGGATTTCTAATTGTTTTTTATTATGGTAAAATTATATTGATAATTCATTGGTTTTACTTTCAAAAGCTTGAAGTAATTTGAAGAGCAGGTATAGAATTACTTTGTGGGATTTGATCCCAAAATCATTGATTTGTAAACACATACTTAATGAAATGTTAATTGGTTGAAACCCTGCACAAATGTTTGATATAAGAAAATAAGCCGAAAAGGTTGACAGGCTTAATCCATCTATTTATTTGTGTTGGATGTGTAGTCAAAACAATTTCAATCTCCTGCGACATACAAGCTACCAGAATTAGCAGACAATTTAGAAGGAAATGCAATAAATTTAGTTAAATTTAAGTTGAGATTAAAACCTGCTCACAAACAACATTGTAGAAATCTTCAAGAGATGTTCCACTCTGAATCATCTAGTTGAATATGCCATCACATGACTTTGACAACTAAACAATATTTTTTATTCTACATACCCTGTATAAGAGTATGAATTTGTGCATATTAGGCCAGACTATCTAGATTATGGAATCCCAATTTCCCAGTGGGAAGTTCTGTGTATGGCATTTGTACTTTTGATGACTCCAATGACAATGAACAAGTATAATCAATTGGAAAGCATCAGGGGAAATGATAGACCAAATCCACATTTTCCCAGATTACAAGTCAAAACAGCAACCCACATAAGGAAACAAATTTAACAA
>APFE030499745.1:0-10435 GCA_000404065.3 Pinus taeda | reverse complement strand
ATCAGCCGTTAGCAAACACATTGAATACACATGCACTTCATCAGAAAGCTCATTCATGACCATGTTCTTGAAGTGCAATATTGTTCAACAGATGATCAGGTTTGCAGACATCTTCACAAAGGCTCTCACAGAGGCGAAGTTCACTAAACTTCGATATATGCTTGGAGTTCAGGAAGTTGTCACTAAGGGGGGATAGGCTCCAGTGCCTCCTTCCTTCTCCTATTGTGTCATATTTGTAAATCCTTCAATCCTATCCCAAGTTGTTCTTAAGGGGGGATGTTAGGATATTCCGACACAAAGGAAATAGTTAAGTTCAACTTGGTCTAGTATAGAGTTAGGTATAGAGTTAGGTAAAGTGTGTTTCTTTACCGTTGTACATTTTGTAACTTACAATCCGACGGTCATGATATGTAGTGATCCGACGGTTCATTCTCTCCTCGGTATACCGACACTTGATCCATGGCTTGACACCCGACTGGTCCATGAATTCTATTTAAAGCGCATGGAGGGTCATTTGTAGGTTAACGTGCATGAGAGAAGCTTATGTAAATTTTCATTCTTTTATTAATAAATTTCCTGTAGTAGCCACGTTGGCGCAGGCCGTGGACTGTTTCCTTCTCTGAGGGTTTTAACCACGTCAAAATACTGGTGTATTGATCTGTGATCTGTTTGTGAGCGGTGTCCTTTTGGTGTTCTGTCTGAGGAACTTACCCTGTAAATTCCTACAACCTGTATCATACCTCTGAGTGAGTTTCCATCAAGGACAACACCTTTATCAGAATGTCAACAACATGTTGTCACCCGACTTGTTGAACTATTGAATATGTTGGAAAATTGTAACAAAATCAGATAAAGAGGGAAAATTTTCAGACAAATTTGACATAGTAACTAGGTAGATGATCATGGCCCACAAGTTGACTTGGAAATAAATGGTTTTATGGTTAAACAAGTAATTGTGAACTTTGGATCTCAAATAAATATCCTATCGAGAGACACATGGATCAACATGGGACGACCTAGTTTACACAGAACAACTAATTATCTCAAATTGGCTGACCAAAGATTCATTGAACCAATCAACAAACTATGACAAGTTCAAACATCAATAATGGGTATCCCGACGAAAATCAGCTTTGAAGTTATCGACTTATTTGACAACATCCCTACCTATCCAACGTTAGTTGGTTGACCATGGGGACAAAGAATGAAGGCGACTTAATCACTAGAAAAGAATAGAATCAAATTAAAAGGAAATAAAAAAATATGTTATCATTCCTTTATATCATCGCAAAGTCAAGCCTTGGGTAGAGTCTACTGGTGAAGAAGTCGGAATCAGAAATTGTACCAAGCGTTACATGATGAGCGTGATAATGTGGAACAAAATTCTTTGAGTGAAATCTTAATTGGATCTCCTCTCTCAATAGGAAAAAACTCAGATAATGAATTATGTGAATGGAAAATCAAGAATGATGAATCAAAGGAAAAAGAGTGATGATCGATACAATCTATTCCGACATCTACAATCTGACCTTGCTATTCCATTAAGGCCGTTCCAATTATACAGGAAAAGAACTACTGAGAAACACCATCCTTACTCCCAATTCATGTAAACAACTGACTCCAATTCTCACATTCGTTTTAAGAAAAGGGAATCCCCAGTTAACCATGTAGAACATGTAACAAAATCAATTGGAGAACAAGGATGAATGCAAAGCCTATTGCAAACTTTTACTAGTCAAGTAGTGAGATTGTGGGATACACACTCATCCGAACTTCAAACTTGGATGACTGCAACCTCATATTTTATTGAGTGATTTGGAAGAATAAATCTATAAGCACAAGAAAAAATACCATCTTTAAGTGCATGTCAGAACCTTGTTCAAAACATCAAAATTTGTGAGTCTTAATGGCATAGAATCATATATAAGGACAAATGTGTTTGGCCACACATGTTCCCAAACACACTAGTTGATCTTCTGAAAAAGTAGTACAAATTAGAATAAGGGAGGGGCCTGATGGGCCTCCAAATTAGACACAAATTAAGGCCCATATAACCATCCTTCAACACATTATACATCTCTTTATACATTAGATAATGTATTTTTAACTTTGATATGTTCATTAGGAAGGTTTATGGATAATTTCATATTTTCACCTAATATTATTTATTTTTGTGGAATATTCTGAGAATATTGGGTAGATTATGAAGATTTGGAGGAGGAGATAATTTAGGGACTTGATCCCTAGTACACGAGGATCAATATTAAATAATAGATCAAGAAGATATTATGAAATTATTGCATATATTCTGCAGCTCCAATGGTTGAGAAAATCTAGGAATGTGTTCCCTGTCATTTAATGCAGATTCCTAGTATTGGGAACCATATCCACTATTTGAGGGATTTTGTTGGGTAAAGATTCCTCCTTTCATGGGGAATGCTTCCTAATCATTTTTTATAAGTACCAAGTCAAATTTTCCTTTAGGGATGGATTTTTATTAGTCTTCTTGTGGAGAGAACTCATACTTTTGCAGCTCCACTTTCATTTCTTGTAGGGATGTGATTGTAGTGATGGAAATAATGAAGATTAGTGCCATTTTCAACTTATAAATCTTGGTCTCCTTCATAGGACTCTGATTTTCCTTGGGTTTTTCCATCCTAGGAGCCTCATAGCCCTTTTGTATCATTTATTTTTCTTCCTTTCACTTCTTATTCACATGCATCTCTTGTTTTTGTCTTTTTTCTATTTATGCATTTAGTATTAATGATTTCTTGTTGTAGGATTGAGTTAAATGGTTGAATTAATCTATTTTGCAAGATCACAATCATAATTTCATAATTGGAACAACTTTGGAAGGTCATAGTAATCATTGAGCTGCTTGGAATAATTTGCTTATTCCCAAATCTAGATTTGTAAAAGTCCCTTGTGGCAAATAATCGTAAATTTCTGTTATTTTTTAGAGCATGCTAACGAGCTTCAATCGAGTTGATTCCACTTGAATTAGATAAAAAAAAAATATTCTAGCTAATAAAAATATTTACCCGACTTGATTTTTACTTGATTAGGCTAGGCATTTGATAGATTTACTAGCTTACTAGTTCTCAAATTTCTAGATTTTAGACTAGTAATTTTCTGCTATTTTTGAGCATGGGTTAACCCGTGTTTTTGAGTGACTACACTTGTAATGGAGATCTAATACACCCTATTCAATAAAAAAAATTGTCCCATCCAATTTGGATTTGATTTTCTTGGTCATTCGGTGAATTATAACTTCCTGCAACAAATCTGTAACATCATGTAGTAGCTACAAGATCTCTTGTAGCAACCTTCCAACATGTATATACGTACCCAGATTCACTCAAGAATCTTGGTTTTAGTCCGTTAGGGTTGAATCATGACCACTAGGCTCTAAATCAATGGTTGAGGAAGAATAAACACCAATTAGGAAATGGATTTTTACAATGTAGATTATGCCTATTTATTTGAATTCATGCCGTTAGGATTTCAATTACAATTTGTTGTTCTTGCCTAGGATTAATTTATTTTCCAATGTAAAATTTCCATTTATGAAATTAGTTTAGGATTTGATTTCCTTACATTCACTCCATTACATCATGACATTAAAGGAAGGATACATTGTATGTTGCACATATAGTGTCGATACCTCTTAAGTTTGTACGAACCCTGAGTTGATAATTAAAGTTGGTAGCCTTGGGAGTTGCAACATTCTTGTTGCAATACCGACACTCATCAAGGCCATTCCCCCAAATGGAAGGAATTCAAACAAAACTTCATTAAATAATTTGAGTTTCAACATGAGGAGGAAAAACTGAAGGATTTCATCCAAAAAATCAAAGAATTTGTACTAGAAAAGCTAGTTGATCCACATACTTCAACAAAAAATATCTTAACTTGCAATTACATAACCTCTACTATAGAAAATAAGATGGCTAGCCAGTTAGAAATGGAATAATCAACCATTGTTGGCTAGAGTTTTACCTTGAATAAGAATCATCTTGAAAATCATAAGAAAATCTAGTCTATATACAAAGTCGACAAACAAGATGTAGATAAACTAGACAAGGTAGAATTTCCACCAACATACCAAGAAGTAAAAGTTGGGGAACAACAACTTGTCGAAGCTAAGGAGCCCAATTGGATGGACACAAAAATTAGGATAAAATAAGTTGATCTATCAAATGACGACCGAACAAAAATCACCCAACTAGGGGACCACTGGTCAGAGAAACAAGTAACAGAGTTTGTCGACTTGCTCAAAGAATAACAAGATGGTTTTTCTCAAGATTGTAAAGAATTAAAAGGATTAGTTAAAGAAATGGGGACAATTAAGATTAATCTAATCCTAGGAGTCAAGCCAATAGAAAAGAGACTGTATAATTTAGCTCATAAATATAAGCTTATTGTACAAAAACAAATCAAAGGAATGCTTTTCGTCAGTATTATATACTTGATAGAAACATTAGAATGGAAAAGCCCTGTGGTCGTTCAACCAAAATAGAATGACCTAACAAGGCTTCATATATGTGTGGATTACCACAAATTAGATAAACTAACAGTTATTTGATCCATTCCTAACTCCTTTTGTCAACGAAATCATTAATGAACTAGTAGGCCATGAATGTTACTACTTTACGAATGGATTTTCAGGGTACAATCAAGTACCCATAGTAGAAGAAGATTGAGATAAAACAACATTTGTTACAGAATGCAACTCCTTTTCATATAAAGTAATGTCGTTTGGATTAAAAAAGGAACCAACTATATTCTCAATAATTATCCTCAAATCATTTCAAGAATATATCTATAAGACCATGGTTGTTTACTTTGATGAATCGACAATCTACGCACTACTAAAGTATCATATTCAATGGTTAAGGTTAATGCTTGAAAGGTGTAGATAGATGCAACTCCCATCAAAATACTGCTTGGTCACGTTGTCTCTGAAGACGAAATTAAAGTGGACATGGCGAAAATAAAGGTAATCCTAGTCTTGAAGCCCCGAGTTAACAAGAAGCATATTAAATTTTTTCTAGGACATACATGGTATTACAGAATATTTATTAGACACTACTCCAACATAACATTCCCAATTGATGAACCCCTGAAAAAATATATCCCTTTTATTTGGTCCGACAAATGTGACAAATCATTTTAGTTATTAAAAATGAAATTGGTCGAAGCTCCAATTCTTAAAGTTCTAGATTGCTCTAAACTGTTTCATGTTCATGTTGATGCATCGAATGTGGCAGTCAGGGCAGTATTAGCACAACCTAACGAAGAACTAATAGATCACCCAAATTATTAGGCCAGTCATAAACTTAACAAAGAATAAAGAAACTATTCGATGATAGAACGTGAAGCCTTAGCAATGATATTTTATCTACAGAAATTCAGGCATTACCTTTTGGAAAATATTTTCATATTCTATATAGATCATCAAGCCTTAAAATACCTCGTCAACAAACCTGTGCATCAAGGCTAGATTTTCCAATGGCTACTATTATTTCAGGAATTTGAATTTTAAGTTATCGTCAGACTTGGAAAAAAAATGTCAGCCCTAAACATTTATCACGACTAGAATCACAGGGTGAACTGATAGAGATCGAAAACAATTTTTCTAACACACACTTATTGAAGATTGAAGTAGTACCTGCCAAAATTTATGAAATAACGGAGTTTCTCCACACAGGTCAACCACCAAAAGGATTTAACTTGAAAAAAAAAAAACAAAAAAAAAAATAAAAAAAAAAAAAAAATAAAATAAAAAAAAAAAAAAATATAAAAAATAAATAAATAATAAATAAATAAATAAATATTTTAGCAATTAAAGTAGTGCCATACACTTTAATAAATGACCAACTTTATAAACTAGGAATTGATGAAGTACTTCTAAGGTGTGTTATTGAACACGAAAGAGAAATTATCATTGATGAAGCCCACAAAGGGGGATTTGGAGGACATTACCAAGGAGACACAACTGCCCACAAAATAATGCAAGATGGATTGTGGTGGCCAACCATATTTCATGATTTCTGTCAACAAGTACAAAAATGTGACATATGCCAAAGAACCAGTCAACCACTTCTGAAACATCAAATTTCGTTTCATTCTATAATTCCATCCCTACCATTTGAAATATGGGGGATCAAATTTATTGGTCCATTCCCTAACAGAGAAAAGCGAACAGGGATGAAGTACATCATCACTGCATTTGAGTATGTAAAGAAATGGGCAGAAGCAGAACTGGTAGTATCATGCACTATGGAAGTTGTAGCCAAATTTATATATGAAATATAGTGATGCGTTTTGGCTACCCTCTAGTCCTCATAAGCAACAAAAGAACACACTTTGTTAATAGCACAATTGAAGTACTTATGAAAAACTTTATGATTGAACATAGAAAAACTACTGCATACCACCCCTAGGCAAATGCCACAGTTGAATATTTTAATAATTTTTTTCATAAAGCATAATTGAAAACATGCAACATAGACAAGGATGACTGGGATGACAAAATTCTAGTAGTATTATGGGTTTATCACACAACTTATAAGTAGTCGGCGGGGCCAACACCGTTTAAACTTTTTTTTAGATAGGAAGTAGTCGTACCATTTCATTATTCAACAAATGCGGAGGCCATGTCAACCATACTTCAATTTAATACCGGATTACGGGCACAACATCTCCGACAACTACATCAACTGGAAGAAGATTGACTATACGCATTGGATCATCAAAAAATTAGTAAGGATAAAAAAAGCATGGCATGATCATAACCTACAATCTAAACATTTCCAAGTCGAAAATTTAGTACTGCTATACGACAGCCGAGTGAAAGGCAAAACCAAAAAAACTTGAAGTTGCATGGGTTAGCCCATTTTTTATTGAAGATATCTAACTGTTAAGAGAATTTTAGCTAAGAACACTGCAAGGTCACCATTTCAAGTCACTTGTTAACGGTGCCCGTCTTAAAAAATACATTACATAAATAATAGCTAGCATAGGTTAGCTGTAAGTTATTAATAGCTAGCCAACTAAAATGTAAAAAAAGTAACTATTTAATAAATAAATAAAATTAATCATTAATTATTATGTTTGTTATTTTTTGTTTTTCTTTAACTTATTCTAAATCCCTAATATTAATAGAAAGTAGTTATAAGTGTAGCCGATATAACAATCGACATATCAATAAAAAACCATCCCAAGTATAATCATATAACTAGACCAAGAAACATCAATGGAGTGCAGAGCCGACCTACGTAACTTGTTAAGAGAAAAGCAGAGTTTAGAGTGACACCAACATCAAGATGATAAAAATGAAAACCATAGACAGAAGAGCTAATCTATACCTCTAGGGCCACAAATGACTGACCTGACTTGTAGAGTATGATTCCATAGATCACTAAGCATATAAGGGAAAGACGACTACTTTCCGAAGACTAGTTCGGAAACCCAGTCCCGTAGGAAAAAATCGTGCTTGCCGGTGACTAGGAAACATACAAAAGACAAAAAGGCAGGTATAGAAATCAAGGCAATCAAGTATGACTGTCATCCTCTAACACGTCCCATGCCTCACATATATCATCACCGTCAGATATTCTGCAGAGGTCATTTCAAGATTCCCAACATTTACTGCCCACTTCGCCAGAAAGGTGGTGAGTTGATTCCATGCACACACGAGATAATAATTAGCAGATTACAAGAAAATTAAAGAGATGTCCTGAGGTAACGCAATAAAATGACAATTATGGTGCATTTAACAACACCTCTATAAAAATAGAGGAATGCTCCAAATTTATCAAAATATTGTTAGAAGTTTCGAGCAACTTTCCCTGTGACTTGGATGATATCCCGGACATTCCAAGTCCTGTAATATCCAATTCAGAACTGCTTGATTGTCTGTGAATAGAACAATTTCATGAATAATTTTCCATGACAAAACACAAGGTCAGATCAGAGGCAGAAGAAGTGATAGCTGAACCTAAAACCAAAGCTCAATTCGATCGTTCTGGTAAAACAAAGCTTGAAGTTCATATGCATAATATCACCAGGCAAATGTCAAAGAACCCATG
Organism: Pinus taeda; assembly: GCA_000404065.3. Lineage (NCBI taxonomy): Eukaryota > Viridiplantae > Streptophyta > Pinopsida > Pinales > Pinaceae > Pinus > Pinus taeda. The sequence goes on along the minus strand of APFE030499745.1, from coordinate 2,342 downwards.
TGGAAAAGAATTTTGATGCTTATCACAAGTGGGCCAAGATAGAAAACCAATGGAATCCTTAGATGGATTACCTCGAGAAAGCTGGAATAAGAGAAATCTAAGGGGCCTCGTTGATTGCATACCTTCAAGGGATGAAGGAAGAACCTGGAAAGTATCTAGTGAGAAGATGCCACAATGAAAAATTGTGGCTTGACCAACTGCATTCCATTTCTAACACTACCATCCATTGGATCACCAAACTCCCCTACAAAGGACCTAAGGTACCAACCATGATCGACATGACCCATTGGCTTACAAAACTTGTTGGAGGGGCCTCCAGGAAAAATTAAATAGGTCTGGTGATCAGCCAGGTGCAAGACCCTTTGGCAAGATGGATATGCATGATTTTTTCTTTGTGTATGACTTCTGTAGGTCAAGCCTCGGATGTTAAGCTCACCATGATGGGAGCTATCAACGAAATAGAAAATTATGGAGCTCATTAATTTGGCAGATTATGTGGCCGACCTAATTAAAGTTAACTGTCAATATTTCCAGAACTCCAGTAAGGCTATTCATTTCCCTTGTTTGTTGATATGGATCACTATGAAGTCAAACCCACCAGTTGGGGAAGCCGAATTTACAAAGAAATATTTACTTCTGATGAATAATTTAAAATTTTTTTTTTAATACTTGGTTAGGGGAACCTCAGTCGATAGGGCCTAATGAAATTTTTAGGAATTGGCTATTGAATATTAAGAATATTTCTGATAAATGGCAAGTGCCTCAACATTTTCATCGTGCCCTGCCTCCCTTCTCTCATATTCAATTAGGCCTAGATTGCACTAAATTCTGGTATAATAGTTTCCCCAAGGTAGACCCACAGGAACTCCCCTAGCAACCCAAAATAGAACAAATATTTGATGAGTTAAGCTGTTAGTCTAATACCAAATATGTCATTCCACTCGCCGTATTCAAACCGAACCATGACATCGTTACACCCCTAAAAGATGTTGAAGTCAAGGAGGAATTTCAGGCTAGTCTATATTCCCATATATTCGCAACCTTCTAAAGTTGATCTATCCATACCCTTACCTAAAGCCTCACACAAGTCTATTCACAAAGAGTTTGCAATTCCTAAGTCTACCCCTTCTAAAATTAAACCATCCCAGTGGAAAAAATAATTAAAAATCTTATATTGACTGATCCAGTGAAGCAATAGAAGTTGGATGTAGTTCTTAAAGATCTAGAACTTGAGAAAACTACTATCAAGAAGCCTTATAAGCCAAGAACTCTGTCCATCATAACACATATTCACAATGTTGTATAAAGTGCGAAAGACTTACTTTCTAAGAATATTGAGAAAAAAATAGACGAAGTCCTTCAAAACGACAAGCAGACGTTCAATCATCTTCTCAGCTAAAAAAGAAAAAAAATAAGTCTTCCACAGTTACTAAGATTGACTTAACCAAGGATACCCTAGTTAATTCCCCGACCCTAGTTGATGAATAAATCAACCACTTTGGCCAACAACAGTCTGATAAGGAGCAGTCAGGTGGAGAGTAGTCTGAGAAAGAGTAGTCCGCCATACAAAAGTTTGATAAAGAAGAAAATGGCAAAGAGAAGTCTAATGCAGAACTGTCAGGAGAAAAGTAGTTCGATGAGGAAAAAGTAGAAATCAAAAAACAAAACAAGGTCAATCAGATTGCACTTAGAAAGAGAAGTCCCAGTTGGAAGTAAACCAGTCGAAGGATAACCACTCAAATGTCCAAAACAACTCGGGTCTTACTTCTAAAGATAAATCGTCGGAATGAACTTAGTTGGATGAAACCATCAAAGAGCTCAACTAGCAGACAAACCATGGTTCAACCACATCACAATGACGAGATGTAGGATGAGTACTTGGCGTTAATACAACACTTGTAATTAATCTAGGTACTATACCTATCCCGACTACCCAAGGATATCCAGATTCGACCACAACAACCACTTCAGGAGCCAAGAACAAGAAGAATCTTGTCGATATCACTACTAAGTATCCTGAGATCAATCTTGCTAGTGATAGACAACTAGTTCTGGCTATGGAACGATCTGTCAAAGTTGCCAAGAAATAACTCCAGAAAAGAAAGAAAGACATCGATAAGCTTCAACACCTTTAGGAATAATAAATGGAGACCTAGCTGAAGTACCAAAACTAGGCAGTAGAAAAATTAAACATTCCCACTCGAACCAAGAATGATGATCATCTCATTTCTGTTCAATAGTTGGTAGAGAAGTTAATTGACTAGAAAGCCCAACTCGCTGCATAGGTGTCAGAATTACAGTCCCGACCTACACTTATTGCTAATCCTAGTTTTACTTAAGCT
>APFE030499738.1:0-11328 GCA_000404065.3 Pinus taeda | reverse complement strand
AATAATATATAACGTGTCCTAACGTGTCCTGTTCCGGGGGATCAGCGTGTCCGAATCTGACACCACGAATCCCGAATCCTACGTGTCCTGAATCCCTGTGTCAGGTGACTTAGATATCCACTCACAGTTTAAAGGAATGAGATTGTTTTCAGAGTCACATCATACTTCATGAAATTATATATATTTTCTAATGAATTTGACAACACTAACACAGAGGCAACATAGTGAATTTGACTTCGTAAATAGCATGTTGCACAATATCTTGGTCTAGACTCTAAAGGAGTCATGACATAGAAATATTGTTTAGTATCTACACATTATAAATTGGATTGTATTCCAGTAGCTACAACAGAAGATGCTCTGAAATTCATAGAAAGAAGTAAGCTGGATTTATTTATTCACAGCCTAAGATCATATGACCAAGAATCAAGATGCCACAATTTAAGCAATTAAATATTGTGAAGTATAATACTAGTAAAGAAGTGCTGAGAAATTTAACCTAATGCAAAGAAACTGCTTCCACCAACCAACTTTGTGGTTAACAACTTTCCTTCTTGATTTGATAGATACCTTATGAGTTTTGATTCCAAATTCTAGGTTTCCATCCTTTAGATATGAGATTGTTGAAAACTTGTTGGCAAATACCTCTATCATGTCATGAATCCTTTTTCAAGATAAATGTTCACTTTCAGATGAGCGCTGTAATCAGTGGATATAAGGTATGCAAAGAATTCAGCTGCATTTACATGCGCTGGACAAACAAACCTGGAATATATTCTTGCAATAAAGTGCCTAGAACTTTGGAAACCTGGAAACCTGGTAACTCGGAAACGTATCCATATTTTCTGGAAACATATCCAAATTTTCTGGAAACAGATCAAATTTTCTTGAAACTCCTTTGAAACGTTTCTGATCTCAGGCTGGATGTTTCCAAGAAAGTGAAACCTGGTGGAAACTTTTCCGATCTCAGGCTGGCCGTTTCCAAAAAAGTGAAACGTGGTGGAAACTTTTCCATGCCGTTTCCAAGCTGTTTCGTATGTGTTTCCATATCTGAAATGTCGAACGACATTTCTGGGAGTTGGGGGCAGTGTTTTCGGTAACTTAGAGTTCAATGCTTCCACCATCCCAACCTCAAGCATTGTGAAAACAATTAAATAGTAGTGCCTTGGATTGGGTACAAATTCCTACTCAATCCCCTTCTTGATCTGAAATATGAATTTAATCTCTTTACAAAACAAAAGTATTTTATGATGGTTTTCAACGAAGCTGTAAAAGTTTGCAAAACCTATTGAGAAGGTAATGGATTTTATATTTAACATAGTCATCAATAACAAGAAATATGAGGACAGAAAAACTGCCATAAAGACAGTTCTCTGTCTAATAGATCCATAATAGACCTTATTACAAATTGAAAGTAGTTACAGTGAAGTTTCGTAAAGCTAAGGCTCATGTCTAGTAGCCAATAATGGAATGTCAGTCAACACTTTTTTAAATTGCTCGAGATTTTTCATAATTTCCCAGTGCTAGGGTTGTGCATAATACTATAAAGTATAGCTTGTTATGCTTAGAAGCTTGAAACAACTACAAATATCCCTGCCGTTCTCCGTCCCCAAAACCAATGGAACAGACACACACACATACAATGAATTGTTTCAGCTGTTGAAATATTGTGTAGTTGTAGATTTGATTTTTGGTTTTTGCTATCTTCTTGATTAAGTAGATTCCGACACTTGTTGTTCATGCGGATTGGACATAACATATATCAAAATTGGTTTGGTGATTTAACACATATATTGAAGATAAGAGAGCAGATTTGCTGCTGTTATAATATGCTGTAATAACTAATAAGACACTTTGTAGTATTGTACTTGATATCTGCCCAGAAAAGTGTGTGCTAAGGGTCATTCTAAGATCATTGGTGAAGTATGTATAGTTTGGGATAACCCTCATGGCATTAGGTGGACAAAAGTGAGAGGAGAGTATGCTGAGGTGACAGTGAGTGCATCTTCTGTGTATTTACTGTCTGGCACCTTGACTGGACCTTGCCAGGCTTGTGTGTGGTAACAGGTTCGAAGGTTGATCTTTTATGGAGCAGTGTTTTTAAACCCGGCCGGCTCGGAACTGATTTGGCTGAGTTGGTCCGAGTCAGTAAAAAAAAATTTGACCCGGCCATTGCACTGGTTCGGCCGACCGGGTTAATACCAAGCTGGCCGAGTTGTTACACAACTCGCCGGCTCGGTATTAACTTGGCCGGCTCGGCCGAGTCCGTATCAACCCAGCCGGGTTACAGATAACAGCCAGTGAAGCCCAAAAAACCCTTTTTTTTTAAATTTTTCAGAGTGTGGGGACTCCCTGGGCTTCCTTGTCTGACTCATGGGTTTCTCTGTCTGACTCTGATCCCTAGTATTGATATGGTATTCATGGTAATGTTAAATTCTTAAAGTAAAAGGATGAAAATGAAGATTAAGGAGAATGTCACTTTCTTTGAGAGTGGTTCCGGCCTCATTGGATTTCATATGGAGAAAGTAGAATTTTAGATTTCATTCAAAATCCAGCAAAATTATCAGTTTTTCAGGATTTCAGGATTGGGGGATTGCAATGTATCCATTGAATTTTGTCATGTGTTAGGGTATGGAACTCGTATTTAATCAAGAGCACCAATCCCTCTATGTACCTTGATGTTAGTGACATTGGTTGTCGAACTCCTTCGGGATTCGCTCCCAAACCAGGAGCTTCTGAAAATGTCGCTCCCACTCCCGTTTTTGCTCTCACTCCCCACTTTCGCTCCCGCTCCCAAGTAACACTGAGCCAGATGATGTTGGCAACTCTAGCAGTTGCCAATAGGTCACAAACTTTTGTTGTAGAGGCCATTTATAGCCTCCTTGGTTATGTGTTTTTGTTTTGATCTCTATATCAACATCGTGTAAGTATTGGACAATGCACTGGGTGCCATTTTGATATAATGGATATATTCATGAGCCTACTTTGATCATATGTTGTCTTCTATCTATATTCTAATGCTGTGTGTTTGGAAACATGAATGAAAATCTTTAAAATTATGTGTTTTTAAAAAAATTAAATATTTAATGTATTTTTTACAACGACTGAGTCATTGAAATCGAGTCGGCCGAGTCGATACCGAGTCGAAGTCGGAGTCAGAGTTTTAAAACATTGGCAGAGATAGTAGACTGGAGGGGATTTTTCTAGCTCCAGAGAGTGCAAGGTAGAGAAGGCAACGAGAGGTTCAAAGAGGTAGCGCAGTGCTTCAAAGGGAGTTTGTAATTTTGCTGGGAGCAGTCGAGATCTAGTGCCAAAAGCTGGGGTGTGAGATTGGAGCGCCAGAGAGTCGAGTTCCAAGCAGCAAATCGATCAGCTGGAAGGGCGACACAACTCCTAGAAGCTATGATGCATATTTTCATAAGCTAACGTAGAGATTGCGCAAAGGTTGTGTGAGACTGCACAAAGCCTGGATCAGAGTCAAATCACCAGTGACAGTGTGAGAATTTTTCTTACTAACTCTTTGCTAGTTTATTCTCTGTCTCAGATTGCTAGTTTGGGCATCTAAAGATTTGTACTAAGAAACTACTGCATAATAATAAAACTTTAAGTTGTTGCACCGGTTTTCCCAAGTTGGGGTTTTCCAAGGACAGTTGTCCAAAAACAACGGTGTATATGTGTGTGTGTTTATTTCTCTCCTGCGCAGTATTTTGTTTCCACAATATTTTATATTTTGAAGGTTGTAGTAGATTTTATTTCAATGTTTACTATGTAACACTGTAAATAACTTGATTCAGAAATTAACAAGTAGGAGGAATTTAATCAGTTGTTGCAAGTAGGGAATCAGGTCACTAGTTTTTCACATGGTATCGGAGCACAAATCGTAAGTCGGCGAGCTCAGAGCAGAAGAGGAGAAGGAGGTTCAAATTTCTGCGTAGGCAACAATTCGTAACCCTAGGACGTATTTCCTTGAACAGAAGGGTCAGTTTTTCGTGGAAATTTTACTTCTCTGAGTGAGTCAACGGAGAATAAAATCTTCCAGATCGAAGAGTACCAGAGGCTGAGCAAGTAGCAACAGTTTCCTTTGCAAAGGAGATCTTCAGTTGGGAGGCCAATTTTGCAGCAGTTTGCTAGTGCAAATATCGTTAGGAGGAAGGAAGAGCACACACTAAGGGAATTCTTTCCTCAAGGAACTTCTAGCCAAGAAGTTCGAATTTTCCTAGCAAAGCAACAGTAATGTGTGCGGAGTTTTTCACTCCAGAAGGGCGTGTGAATAGCTAGGCAGGAGTTGTGCAGAGGAGAAGAGAAGGAGTTCGACATTTTCAGAGAGATGGCATCAGCTGGGTTGAGAGATCAAGATCACTTGGACGAAGCCTCCAACTATGTGATCTGGAAGGCTAGAATTTCTTGCCTTCTAGATGAGCATGATCTCAAAAATTATATCAATAGTGTGGTAGTTGTACCCGCATATACAGATCCGCTTAAGAAATACAAGAAGGAGATGGCGAAAGCTAAGATGTTGATTCTCGATGGGGTTCGATATCACGTGGTATCTCACATAGCTGGCAAAGGTATTGCCCGATAGATGTGGGAAGCACTGGCTACGTTGTACGAAGGATCTTATGAGTAGCGGAAGATGTATCCTGAGGAGAAGCTGAGATGCACGAGGATGTAGAAGGGGGAGCATATAAACCCCTTCCCTACTAGGCTTCAAGATGTCTGGGATCAACTGGCTTCAGTAGGGTCAACACCCCATCCTAGAGAGTTTGTACGATTAGCTCTGAACAACGTCTCCGAAGAATGGCAAGTTTTCGTCCAAAGTATCCTGGGCAAAGAGAAACTACCAGATTGGGAACGTATGTGGTCTGATCTGTAGCAGGAGGAGATGAGGTGAGATCTTGTGAAGAGCACCATCAGTGGTGCTAGCAGCAGCAATGTGATGAAGCAAGTAAAGGAAGAGGAAGATGTGGCCCTCGCATCTAAGGGGTAGCAAGAGTAGCACAGGAGGAAGAAGGATGCTTCCAAGATCAAGTGCTTCAGGTGTGGTGAGCTTGGCCACTATAGCACTCAATGTTCTCTTAGAAAGAAGGACAAGGAGGAGAAGCAAGATCAGCAAGTTGCATCCGCTGAGATCGACAGGTTGTCCTCCAGATTGGAGGAACAGTTTGCCATGATCACCGAGTTACCTCCAGGGGTGAGGTGGGGTGATTTGGAGTTGTAGTCCCAAAGAGCTATAGATGGGAAAGATTCTTGAGGAGTTCCACCTCATGAATCAATACCTTGCTATGGGCGCCCAAGACATGCAGTAGCAGGATGGATCAGTGGTAGATGATGCATCTAGGTGCCAAAGTGACAGATGCAGTAGCTAGTAGTGGTCAGAGACTGAGCATTGCAGAGCAGAGTTGGTAGCAATGCAATTGGCACAACGAAGAGTCAGCAGCAGCACAAAGGCTTCAGTGACAGTGCAGAATCTAGCAGTAGTCAGAATTCGGGTGACAGGTGCATTATATTGACCACAAGTGGTTCAGTATGTTGGATGCTTTTTCGTTCTAGTTGCTGCAGTTGCAACAACAATAGTTGGAGAGGGTTGCAGTGCAGATGCAGTGTTGGAAGCAGTTCAGTGGGGCCAGCAGCAACAGGGATGCAGCAAACAAAGTTGCATAGTAGTTGATGGGCAGCTGATCCAGACATTAGCAACGCAATAGGAGATGGTGCAGAGACAAAGTGATGCTTCCGTGGGTTGCAACACTAGAGCACATTCCTTGCTAAGAGGGAGTTTGATTTCTGTAGCATTGGATCTGCTCTAGCCTTGAGATTTTGCAAAGAGGCTAATACACATGCATTCTCCAAGACCTCGAAATCGTTTGGGAAAATTCCACCTAGAGACGGTTTAATTAAAATAATTAATCATTTTTAAGGTATTCCTAAGTCTAAACTTAGGAAATGTGATTAATTAAAGGTTATTAATTAAATCTGGTGCAAATCTTCTAGAAGAAGATGAGGATCAACTCCCAGTTAATCTTAGCCCTTGATTATGTTTTAATCTTTGTTTTTGGTGCTCCAACAAGAGATTATAAGAAGAAGCTTGATGGGAACTTGGTGAACATAACGAGATAGTGGGATCTAGAGATCAAATTTCTCAAGAGTAGTAGCATTGAGTTGTCGGAGAGAGATCAAGATCTTCTTACAGTGAGGGGTAGGGATAGTAGACCGGAGGGGATTTTTCCAGTTCCGGAGAGTGCAAGGGAGAGAAGGGAACGATAATTTAGAGAGGTAGCGTAGTGCCACGTAGAGGCAGTGCAGTGCTTCAGAGGGAGTCCGTAATTTTGCTGGGAGCAATCAAGATCTAGTGCTAGAAGCTGAGGTGTGAGACCGGAGGTCTAGAGATTCGAGTTCTAGTCAACAAATCGATCAGCTAGAAGGGTGACGCAGAGCAATGTAGGTTGACGCAGACACTGCGCAAAGGCAGTGTGGGGCTAGCCATCCAGAGCCTGCATCAGAGTCGGATTGCTAGTGACAGTGTGAGAATATTTCTCACTACCTATTTGCCAGTTTATTCTCTATATGAAATTTCCAATTTGGGAATCTAAAGATTTGTACTCAGAAACTATTGCATAATAATAAAACCATCAGTTGCTGCACCAATTTTCCCAAGTTGGGTTTTTCCGAGACATTTGTCCAAAAACAATGGTGTATCCAAAGTCGAACCCACAAATGGTGCAAACTCCCCAGCTCACCAACAATTCGCCCGGCTATAAGCATGAGGATTTCAGGCCCAAATATCACTTGAAAAAATCTGTAAAATCAGTTGGAGACTCTTCTCAATATATAATGTTCCTAACCCAGAATGAACCACAAATCCCAGCAAAAACTCCAACCAAATATGTGCAAATGATATAATAACCTAGAAGTGATAAAATAACAGTGGAACAACATATAATAATGTAAACCGGAAATATAAGCGGATACAAGAAATGCAACGAGAAAATGCTAAGCCATTTTATTATACTGAGCAATAAAATGAGTACAAGAGGTGATCAGACAGATGGCACCTCGACTTGCACCAGGCAAGTGAAGAAATACTCTCAGAATGGCAAGAATGGCCTCTCTACGTGGGCGCTACTGCTACTGCTAGGAAACAAATAATAATTTGGGGCTACTCCCCTCATCGGAAAAAGCTGAAATTATGGATTCAGGCTCTACTCAAGAAACGCAGAAAAACCTAGAAAGCTTTCCGGGTATGGCCGATCCCCGAAAATAACCCTCCTGGGGATCTGCGCAGTTCCTCCAAGGCTTTGCGCTGCCTTTGAAAACCCCTCTAAATCGTGCCTAAAACTCCACTTGGAAACTCTGCCAAAGTCCACCAATAGGCACGGGTTGGTCCCCTACTCACTCACACAGCATAAATCCTCCTGCAAACCCCGATTCCCAACAGCTTCCAGAATGAACTGCGTCCCTCTCCCAGTGCTACGCAGTCCTCCAAAACGCTACTAAAACTACTGCTGGAACACTGATGAAACTACTGTTCAAACACCAATGGAAATACCTTGCCCAAGCAGGCACTCGAAGTCCCCTGGGGTTAAGGGTGAGATCTCCAAACGGAGACACTTGATTGACTAAACAGTGCTGCAGACTAGCTAAACAGCCAGCATGCCCAAAAGTCGCACGACTAGCTCCAAATGCACACAACCGAATTAATCAAAATGAGGGGGCTCCTGTCTATTTTATAGCCTCTGCCTCTCACAATCCCTAGGCTCACCTCCTCCTGCGTGATTCCCCTCTTGCCATGTGTGTTTTCCTCCTGCGCAGTCCCTCCATGTGTCTGCCTGGGCCCCATTTCTGCGTCCCCCTTTGCCCCCCTAGGCTTCCCTTTAAGTCACAGCATTGGGCTACCTAGGAAGTGACTTTTTATTCTAAAGTGAGATATGTTCCCCTGTCCTCACTTTTTATTTACAAATAACTATAGAAGGTAAAAATTGGGCAAAATCGAATATTCCAGTTAGCCAGAGCTAATTAGGAATATTAAAGTCTCCCTCGGCAAAATGTTGCTTGTCCTCAAGCAACTGAAGTGATGGATGCTGTAAGATCTTCTCACTCTCCTCAAGGCAGTAGGACTCCACATAGACCACCTCCCCCCCTTTCAGTACTCCTTGAACGCCCCCAGAGGACTCCCCCCCAAGCAGGAACTCAATAAGATCATCAAGGAAGACATCTACAGACAATTTATCCAGGTCACGTGGATTGACCCCCCGGGGGAGCTACGTCCGAAAATGGCTTTCTATGCAGAGCACTTTTTGATTATCAGAAACGGGCTTATAGTTCGCCCCCAGTACACACTTTGACATTGGATGCATGCTCTCTGGATTCCCCTCGGACAGTTCAGAGTTGGATCACACAGGCTTCGGGTAGAGACAGACCACCAGATAGAGAGAGTTGACAGGATTTGCCGGCTATGCCATACACAGGAGGTGGAAAACGAATGGCACTTCATCTTCGGGTGTCCGATATATTATGAGATCAGAGGTTGCTTTCACTGTCTATTCAGAGGACCAAATACTCTTTCCATCTTCTTCAACTACACGGACCAGAGATGTGTCGCACTTTACATCCAGGAGACTCTTAAGTATCGAGAGCATATCGTTCAGCCTCCCGGCCGACCCAATAGCCCGAGGAGTTAAGAGATCACCTCTTTCTTCAGTACACTCTTTCTTCAGTACACTTCCCTCAGCCCGAGGAGTTAAGAGATCAACCAGCAAAGATACCGATCAGGCGAGCTCACATATATCGGCAAACCCTCGTTCAGTTAAGAGGAGAAGCCCCTTGCATACGAGGACCCAGTAGCAGAACCGCGTCAGACATCTCCCCGCGAGGCAGTCCAGGATCATTAGATCACGGAGACAGCACAATGGGAGGCAACCAGTGACCACTATTTCAAGACAGCAAACCTTACTGAACTACCCACAGTTCTCCTCTCTCGACCTCGAATGTTAGGAGAATCAGACTCCCACATTCGCGTCCCCAGGGTCTTCTTCACCAGTGATCCTGCGACACAGTCTAGAGATCAGTTGGCGAGGCCGGGATCGGAGCTCCATACGCTCTCCCCGACCCGCCTCGTTTTTATTTTCTATCTTTCTTTCAGTATTTGTCTTTATAAGGAAACCATTTGGTTCTCCTACTGGGCACGACCCCCCTTTTGTAACCGATAGTCCCTTTGACCTACTTTGTGGTCATTCGTTGGACATTAATAAAATTATCTTTATCTTTATCTTTATCTCCCAAGTGGCGTCCTCATCTGGCAAATTCTTCCACCTCAACAAGAATTCCCATACTGTCCTGCTCCGCAACTATCTCTCTCTAGTGTCAATGATAGCCTCCCGCTGTAATACCAAATGCCCCTCATCATCCATGGGTGGTAGCTCATCCGTCACGGTCACCTACTGCCCCAATGCCTTCTTCAGGCATGATACATGAAAAATGTTATGAATCTTGCTGCCTTGGGGCAGCTCCAACTCATATGAAACCTGTCCAATCATACGTATCACCCTGTATGGCCTGTAAAAGCGGGGCTTGAGCTTCTCATCCACCTTCTGCTTCAGTGATGACTGTCGATATGGCTGTAACCGTAGGTAGACCATCTCTCCTACCTCGAACTGCCTCTCCACCTGGCCCCTATCGGCATACAACTTCTGTTGGTTTTGTGTTGTAGCCATGTTATCCTTGAGAGCTCAGAGGATATTGTTAAACACACATGGACAGCAAGAGAGATATGAAAGATAAAACATGCAATACAATTTTTATTGACAAATGATATACATTTATAGTACATTATGTGACTGTTGGGATTCACATCCCAAGGTCTCTCGGACTCCTTTTGTCCATTCGGCTTCCACACTAACCCATTGAGGATTAGGTGTCCAACATTCTCCCCCTTAATCCGAAGGGTTATGTATGAGTCCAAGAAGAGAGTTGTAATACAAATGTTTTGCAAAAAATGCATGGCATACAACTAGGGTTTGAATGTGCTCATCTGAACAATGTTGGTATAAAGGGCGTGTGGTTTAAGGATGCCACCAACACGGAACGCTTAGTGCAGTTCCCGAGAAACTCTCCAAACTTGGCAGAAGCTGGGTCTTCTGCTAGAGGAAGTGCTCCATATTGTTTGATTGAGGGAAACCTCAACCATAAAAGGGAGGTCTCAACCCCGCAAAAAGGGCAGAACTTCAACTGAAGAGGGAAGTCTCAACCTGTGATGGTTTAAGATTGACCAACCAACTCTGGAATGCTTAATGCAATTCCTGGAATCTTCCAAAACTGGCAAGAAGCTGGTGTCTTTCTGCTAGAGGAGTGTTTCTTCAATTTTGTTCTGGAAATTCTCAAGCTGGCAAGAAAAGCTTAAAGTCTTCTGCTAGGAAGGTCCCAGATTGCCAATGGAAGGATGCTCAGCGGGCATCTTTGTCTCTGGCTACAACTCTGAAACTGGTGTCGCAGGTTGTGGCTTCAGGCTCGCTTGATGTGGCTTTGAAGCTTGTAGATACCATCATTTCCCCCCCTATCAGATACAAGGTGAGATTATGGAGAAAACTCAACTGCCAAGTGTTTCCAATACTTGGAACAAGTTCTGACATGTGTTTGGAATATCTTCTTGGCTGTTGATGCCCATTTCCAAGAAGCGATCCATCCAAGATGAATCTTTGTTCTTGCAAGATGTTTGTTTTGGAAGCATCTGTGTGAAGAATGACTGGTTTTATGACAGTGCTTACATGGATGAAGATCAAAACAGTGATCATTCAGATGGCCAACTCGGTCATAGTGTTGGCATTTTACAAACTGTTGTTGTTGTTGTTGCTGTGGAAGAGGGGTAGAGTCTGGAACAGTTGAAGCTGAACTGTCATAAGGAGCAGGTGAACTGTCATGAATGAATCCAGCACTCTGAAACTGAATGGGCTTGGCATAGTATGGAATATGAAAGGACAAGTCCTTGTCATATCCAAGACCAGTTCTATGCTTGTTGTGGACAAGTTGTTCCCAAGCTCTGATGATGGGCTTGGGAAGTGCAGACTGAGTTTCTGCATCTGCATGTAACCTTGCTGCTTTATTGGGCACTGGATTTGAATGAACTTCAGCGATATTGTCTTGCTGTTTATGAGAATCTGTTTCATCGTTCTGAAAAGAAACAGGTTCAGAATGATGACTTCTCTGTTTTAATTCTTCTTGCTGTAGCTTTGTCTCAAGCTGCAAAAACTCAATATTCTCCTGTGCATTTTGTAGACATATTTTAATATTGAATAGAGAGGTTTTGTTGATCTTAACCATCTCATCAACAGTGGAATG
>APFE030499731.1:0-14310 GCA_000404065.3 Pinus taeda | reverse complement strand
TTTTTTAATTCAAATAAAATTGTATAGTGGTCAAATTTCCCATTAGATCCGATATACTTCTGGATTTTAAAGAAATTTTCTACCAAAGCTTTAGACACTAAAAACTAATAAATTTGAGCAGAAGTGTGGGCCTCCTCAATGCATTGGTTTATCTAGGAAAGTTTGAGCCTAACATATTCAACATCCAAAATTTTATTTCCAATAAGTTTATTAAGGAAGAAATCCTATAAATTGTTAGCTCTAGCCCGAGGTCCCCTTATTCAACATCTCGCATAGAAATGTTTAGATTCCCACCTATCACCACATTCTCTTATTCCACCACTTTCAGATCCAGAAAGTGATTCCAAAATTCTACCCATCCATCACAAGGACCATAAAGATTTATGCAAATAAGAGGAGCCCCGTTAGGGGAATTTTGAGGTCTAAAATGGGCCTCCTAAGGAAATTATAAAATAAGGCTAGATTACATCGTCAAATTTTAGACGAAAAAAAAAAAAAAAACAAACAAACAAACAAACAAACTATTTTTTCAACTTGTACTTGCAACTTATCTCCCTATAGATTTACTCAAATTTCGAGCAGAAACACTTGTTGGATGCAGAATTTGATTCCTCATCCAAGGAGTACCCATGTTTCATATTTTTATGGACCATGCTACACGAAAAATGAGAAATACATGAAAAACATGATTGCAATCATGTTATTTCATGTATTTCTCATTTTTCGTGTAGCAGGGTCCATCAAAAGTATGCATCATGGGTACTCCTTCGACGAGGAACTAAAATTTTGCATCCAACGAGTACTCCTGCTTAAAATTGAAGTAAAACCTTAGGGAGATAAGTTGAAAATACGAGTTGAAATAGTAGTTTTATTATTTTATTATTTTTTAATCTTTTTACGTTTTTACTCCAAAAATGGTGAATCATCTCCCATGGTTAATATCGTCATCTTGAATCCTATTGGTTCTTATAAAGTTTATTTTGGTTGTACATTTTTCTTAGGAGGCCCATTTTAGACCGCAAAATTCCCCTAATGCTAGCTCCAAAGAAAAAATTTCAAGGCCTAACCCATACCTGATACTTCAAAAATTCTAAACTCTTATCTTACAAGACACCCACCCAACAACTAGTCCCCTAGACCAACTTATAGTGTTGGATGTAACAAAGCTCCAACCACTCAACAAATATTCCAATAATTTTGTGATAGGCACCACAAAACCTAGAGTTTCCTGAATGTAAATGATATCTAAGCCCTCTATTTGAATCAATTGCTTAAGAGAAATACTTTTAAAGGGGCTTGCAAACTCTCAACATTTAAAAGATAATAATTTCATGAGGAAACACAACCATGGGTGGACATAGCTCAAGTACCCCGGTAATGGAAATTTCTCTTTCGGTATTCATCTCTTCTCTAGCATTTTCCTTAACCCTAGCCAATATATATTTTCAGCCACAAGATTTAGTGCATGGGGAGGAGATAATAATCTAGTCAAGACCACTAGATAGGCCTTCAGTAGATGGGAAAACCATCATAGACTGAATATTTTAAAGGATTGCATTGGAATCAAGATCCCTAGTGGAGTAATATTGACCCGAGGTGATGGAAATTCGTGGTGACAAGATGGCCAACGAGGGGGAAGGAACATAGTAAGGGACCTGGGTTGTGCTTATTATTGAAACAAAAGAAAAAATACTAGAATCTGGTCCCCTGAAACAAAACCCCCATCCAAACCCAAATAACATAAAGAAAAGGTTAGGGAAAAGACACTAGAAAGGAATGGAAGCGAACTTTAGGGTTGCAAAGTCGAAGAGGTCAACCCACCAAGAATATAAGATGGAGTGCCATCACCCACTGCAAGATCAAAAGTAGACATTTCAGAAGAAGGGACTAAGTGAACCCTCCAAAATTTTACCCATAACTATTAATATCGCCCCCCTAACCTTCAAATATCCACTCATAGACAACTTTGAAGCTACCTTCATCTTCTTATTTACCCCTCCCCGTGGGGTATCTATTTTGGAGGGGAGATTAGAAAAACAAACTAGATGGACATGTTTTTGGTAGTGATTACACTAGATGAAACTCCCTCATAATCAAGAAAATGAAGCCTTTCCACCTCTCTACCAATGTTCATAGTCTCATAAAGTCTTTTCCACATATCTAAGTGCACCAAAATATGTACAATAGACATATCCTTTTTTCCTCGAAAGAGTAACCCGACTTAGTAAAAACCCCCAAACTATTCCCAAGGTGCATGAAACATGTATCATTCCACATATTAGATTGCAAGATAGGCAGCCTAACCGAAATGGGAACCACTTCCAGACGCTCCCAACTCACATTGAAAAGAGGGTTCCATAACTTAAAAGTAATGGGAGTTGAATTGATGGACCATAACAAACTAGCTATACATTCTACCTCCTAATGGGATCTAAAGTTTATTTGCATCCATCCTTTGGACAAGAAAAAAAATATTAGGTGGAGGCCACACCACAAAATTTATCTCAGTGCTAAGCCATTCCTGTAAAGTTCCTATGTAAAATTTCCTTCCTTGGCTCAACCAACTAGAGCCCTATTCTCCAATGTCCATACTTCGTCCATTTCTACATCAGCCCCCATAGTAAGTTGATATGGAACGCAGTTTTTAGCACTTTTGAGAAATGTATACTTCTTCAACTTTTAATTTGAATGAGACGACCTTTTTATGGAAAGTGTGGGCCCTCTTCTCTTCCAACCTCCTGCACTTGATTTTCACCCACTTCATGCACCTTTTGAGCAATGCCACAAATACCATATGCTTGGAAGTGCTTCAACAGATTGTTAGAGGCCAATAGAAAACCCTATAAAATATGCTCCGCCTAAGAATTAGCACCATTGAAGGAAAATATACTCAAAATACAAAGGAGGGAAAGAGACGCCAAACCAGAGAAAAATCCAGAGAAATAAACAAAACCATTTGCCTAAAAATTCTCAAGTTTCGATTCATGCACCAAAGGGGTAAACCCCCTACAGGAGGGGGGAACCCAAGGAATTTCACATAAAGACCCAGTTGAATTTTGTAGCTACCATCAATCTTCATAATTAATATTTTAGACCATGAAATACATAACAAAAAATATAAGACATGTTCTTTATGTCATTTTATTGTTAGCCCTTGAAATGATTAATATAAGACATGATCTTCATGTTGGTTCCAAAGAGAAAAATGAATTGTTTATTTTGAATTTTTGGCTCAAAACTTGTCAAGTCAACCCTCCTTGAAATCAAGTCGGCCCCAGTGAAGAGACGCCCATTCAAGGTAGGTAGAACATTATATATAAGGAATTCAACCTCCTTGACAATACATAATTCAATCGCCCACACAAAACATTATCTTCTAGGCATCCAAGTGAAGGAGAAGAAGAAATACAAATATAGTTTAAGCATATTCTATATCTCTCTTTTAATTCACACGTGTGAGTTTCTAGGCATATTTCCAGTACTTCTTGTACCAATTTTGGGTAGCAAGGACGAAATTTTGGGTAGCATATTCTAGGACGAAATCTTGGGTAGCATATTCTGGGTAGTTTTTGGGATGCCAATATTCAGGCTAGGCATATTAGACATGGACGAGTTTGTTGGGCTTGAAAAGATTGCATTTTGACCATGTTTAACTATTGTATTTTTGGTTAGTTTGACCATCATATTGACTAGAAAAATTAGGTGTATCTCTTGTTGAAATGAATAATTTCTCTAACAAAAAGGTTATTGGGTTCCCCCCTAATTGGGTTTTCCTAGGGTAAATATTGCGTTGTCTTTGTGCATTGTGATCTCTATTATACTTGCACATTTATGGTTGAATTTCTGAAGTATAGTTTTTTAATGATAAATTGGAAGTGCTAAAAGAATCTCTACATTATTAGAAGTAATTATCAATTTTCAAAAATTAGTGTTTGTACCTTTTACGCATGAAAAATCAACATGGTGTCTTAGATTTGGTGAAGGAAGGAACATCTCGACACTCTTGAAGAATAATTGGTAAAGGAAATGGCTTATAATACAATGTCCAGAGATGATATTAAGACCTCATATTTCATGAGGATCTCTCAATTAAGGGATCAACTCCAAGCGATTGATGAAATTATTTATGATAAATAACTTATGACTACAATTGGTTTTCCTGACTCATGGGATTCATTTGCAGGTAGTATCTATGGTAAGAAATAGATTTCAAGTTTATGAGAACTATGGATTTGAAGAAGGTTACTTTAAGCATTTACAACACGTTCCAAGAAGGTTGGAGGGAGAAAGAATTTTAGATTTTTCCAAAGAAGAAATGAAGAGATAATACATGAAGGTAGAAGAACTAATCCTAAAGGGAATAATAACATTCTGAAGGTTCAATGCTATGATTTTCACAATTTTTTTCATTATAGAAGCCATTTTCCTAAAAGATGGAATGATAGAAAGAGAAGGGGAAAACATCATGTTACCATAACATACATTGATGAACATCCAAAGAAACCCAAGAATGAAAATCCAAGTGTCAAATATTTCTTCTATTTTACTGCTCTTACAGGTTCTATTGCATATAACGATGACTTGTGGTTGGTAGATAGTGTTGATTCAAGGCACATGATAGGATATTGTGACAATCTCACCAGTCTAATGGAAAATAGATTATCTCAAAATGTAGATCTTGGATATCAAAACCAGTTATGAAATCAAAAACATTGAGACAACATCCATTGAGATGGAATTAGGTGAAAACATGCATCTTAACAACATACCATATGTACCAAATTTAAAAAATAATTTGGTTTCTATTTAATGTTTGGAAGATAAAGGACCTAAAGTAACATTTGTTGATGGAAAAGTCCTTGTATGGAATAAGGGCTCAAGTATAGATTATGTTAGAATAATTGGATTCTTTCAAGGAAGGTTATATAGACTCTTGAAACAACCAACTCGAGAATTAATGCTCACCTTCACTATAGAGATTTTCCATATTTAAATGAAATGGTTTCAGGTGTTCCGGAATTGTAAATGGAGAATGAAGGATTATTTAAAGGTTGTGTGTTTGGTAAGAAGGCCAAGAAGTCTTTTCCAAATAGTGAAAATAGGTCAAAATAATTCTTGGATCTAGTCCATTATGTTGTATGAGGTCCAATGTCAGTCAAATCTCTTGGAGGATCCTTATACTATGTAAAGTTTATTGATGACTTCTCTCGAAAAACATGGATTTACTTCATGAAGATGAAGGATGAATTCCTAAGAAGATTTCACAAATTCAAGGTTAAAATAGAGAACTTGACATGAAAGCAAATCAAGATTTTGAGATCAGATAATGGATGAGAATACACATACAAGGAACTTGTCGCCTTTTGTAGAAAAACTGGCGTTAAGAGGGAGTTGATAGTCCCTTACAATCCACAACAAAATGGAGTTTTTGAAAGGAAGAACAGGCCCATTAAAGAACCTATCAACAAAATGATGCACGATAAGGACTTTCCCATGTTCTTATGGAGTGAAACATCCATGACAACAATCTATATTCAAAAATAGAAGTCCTTGTCATATCTTGGAAGAAACGACTCTTGAAGAAGAATTCACCAGACATAAACCAAAGGTTGGAAATTTGAGAATCATTGGTTGTCCATTTTACATACATGTACCCAAAGATATAAGGAAGAAACTAGAACCTTTAAGAAAGAAAGAATATTGGTTGGATACAACGAGTCATCAAAGGGATATAGAATTTATGTTCCTAGAGAATGACAAGTTGAAGTCGGCAAGGATGTTACCTTTAATGAGAATTTTGCCTATCAAAAGTCTAAATAATTTCCCATGGACTCTGATGATGATGAAGAACGTGAAGCTTCCTAAGAAGAAGGCTCAGGTCCATCCGATCCTTCAGAACATCCCATAGATCATCAAGAAGAGCCATAAAGGCCTAGTGAACCAATAGATCTAGTTGTTGTTCCAAAAATCAAGAAGAGGCATGCATGACTTAGATCTACTTTGAAGGAAGAAAAAGGAAATGTAGCTCAATGTGGCACCTTTAGGCAAAGCAAGAGACCAAAAAGGTATTTTGGATATGTAACATTGATGACATTTCTCATTGATTTTGAACCCTCCAACTATTAAGTGGTAGCTAGCCAACAAGTTTGGAAGGATGCGATGATGGAAGAATAACAATTTATTATGAAAAAGGATTTATGGGAAATTGTGCTTAAACTTGAAAGAAAGTTGGTGGTGATCTTTGAATGGATATACGATATTAAGTGTGCAATGTATGGCAATATTGAAAAGTACAAGGAGAGATTTGTGGCTATAGGATTATCCCAGAAAAAGGGAGAGGATTATTATGATATTTTTACTCCAGTTGCTAGCTACACTACTAATAGATCTATTATTTCTATTGCTTCTTCTGTGGGTTGTCATTTACAACAAATGGATGTAAAGACTACTTTCCTTAATGGTGTTATTGAGGAATAAGTGTACATAGAACAACCTCAGTGTTTTGAGGTTCATAGGAAAGAGCCTCACATTTCTAAACTGAAGAAAGATTGTATGGACTCAAACATGCACCCAGAGCTTGGTATCCTCGAATTGACGGCTACCTGAGAAGACTTGGTTTCATTAAAAGCTATGTTGATCCAAATCTATATATCAAAGTTGAGAAGAATGAACTTGTGATTTTATTATTGTATGTTGATGACCTATTTATGATAGGTGTGGAGCATATAATTATTTAGTGTAAGAGGGAATTGGCCTATGAACTTGATATGAAGGATCTTTGCTTGATGTACTACTATTTGGGACTAGAAGTTTACAAAATCTTGGCGAATCTTCCTTGGTCAAGGAAATTGTATTATCAATATCCTTCATAAGTTTGGAATGGTAGACTATAAATTGATGGCAACTCCAACGGTGACTAATTTGAGGAATTTGAGAGACTTTGAGTCAGATTTGGTAGATCCATCCATGTGCTGAAAGTTGATTTTCTCCTTGATGTATTTGGTTAATATGGGGTTGGACATTTTCTTTTCAGTGAACACTCTGAACCAATTCCATATGGAACCAAGACATGATCTTTGGATTGCCACAAACAATGTATTGAGATATTTATGTGGTATAGTTGAATATGGTTTGAGATATGTCTCAAACGATGATATACAACTACAAGGATATACAAATTGAGATCAGGTAGGGAGTGCATAAGACAAAAAGAGTACATCAAGAAATTGCTTTAGTTTGGGCTCTGCTATGATATCTTGGATGAGCAAGAAGCATAAATCTATTACTTTCAACATTGACAAGGTCAAGTACATTGTAGATAGTTTAGGAGTCATGAAGTAGTTTGGCTTCGAAAGTTACTTGTAGGACTATTTGATCAAGCGCTGGAATCAACCGTGATATATTATGATAAGAAAATTTGTGTGAAGCTTACAAATAATCTCATTTTCCATGACAAGTCGAAGCACATCGATATCAAATACCACTTCATTCGTGAAATGGTGTAGAAAGGAGAAGTGGAGCTCCAGTACATCTCTACTGATGAGTAGACAGGTGATATTGTTACAAAGCCTCTATATAGAGTGAAGTTTGTATACTTCAAGGATAAGCTTAGACTTATTGAGAATACCTCCCTCAGGGAGAGGGAGTGTTGATGAGATAGCATCAGGAACAAACATTCTCCCTATGTCAAGTATGCTTGGAATTAGGGAGAATGGTCCAATAGAAGAAATTCCTTCTTGTTGTGTCAAGTATGTTTACCAAAATTAAGAAGAATGGTCTTAGAGGCCCAGGATCACTCAGTTGAGTGGGTTCCTTTCAACATCAGGCTCAACCTATATACACAGGTTGAGTGAACACATTTACATTGGGCCTAGAATTAATCATGAAGAGTGAAGCCTTTGGATATTCACCATGTGTCAAAGATATTAACCGAAATGATGGTGAAACAAGACTAGCTTGTATACCATGTGTCACACAGACCGAAACTATGGTGACTAGTTGATGCTAATGTTGTACCATGTATTATGAGTACCAACCAATATTTATTATTGTGAGGATGCACCATAGGTCGGAGTTATTGATCATAACTATGGTAACTTGTTGATTTTGTTGTTTTACCACATGTCAAAGTTGTTGACCAAAATCATATTAATTGAATGATGTTGATACTAAGAAATTTGTCAACACAAGAAAATTTGATAGTCATTATGAATACCTCCCTAGCTAAGAGGGAGCGTTGAATTTTGTAGCTATGGTTGGTCTTCATAATTAATATTTTATCCCTTTATTTTCACTGCGACAATGACCCTCCAAATTTTTTTCCTAAGTCAATTTTGGAGCCTACATGAACCATTGTTTCAAGCCCCCTAGTATCATCATGTTGTTTTAAGAAAGCGCGCTTTAAGGAAAAAGAACACTCCAAGTTAATGAATACATGTGCTTGTGTTAAGCACAATCCTTCAGGCTAAAAAAGTGCGCCCTCCTTGAGTGTACTCCTTCATGTTGAGCAAGTGCACCCTCCTTGAGTGCACTCCTTCATGCTGAAGACATATGCTCTTCCTGGATGCATGCATGCACCCCTTTGTTGCATGTGGGCACACTCCTGGAAAATAGGATCTCAATTAACTTCCCTTAACTAATCATTTCACTTGTCGATAAGTGATGATCATACATGAAACACTTTTTCATGTAAATTTTTTTAATTAACCCAATTAATCATTGATTTTCATAATCATTCTCATTTGGGTTGGGCGCACAACTGTGGATAAAGAAACTCTTCAAAGGCCTTATGGACCTCGAAGCCCGATCAACCTTGAAAACTACACCCAAAACAATCAAGTTTACCTCTTGAGCACACTCCATCATCACGAAGAACTGTGCCCTCCCTTGAGCACATGAGCACACCACAAAGGCCTGAATAATTTCCCTTTGTCCCTTCGGCATGCGCCAGTGTGCCCTCCTTTCCTTTGAGCACATGAGTGCACCCTAAAGCCCTCAAGACATGTTCCTTTCCCTTTGGAGTGTGTTAGTGTGCCCTCTCTATCTCCTTGAGTGCATGAGCACACCTCGAAGGCCTGAAGGCCCACAGACCCATCCTGCGTTAGTGCGCCCTTGTTGGTTTCCCTTCCCTTGTTTGAGTGCATGGGCACATTGCAAATCCCTAAATGACCTTTACCTTCCTTCATGATTTGAAAGTGCACCCTCCTTGTTTCCATCCCTATTTTACTATGCATGCAAGTGATTTTGTGTTGTCGTTGATAGATTTACATTCTCAATATGTTTAATGGCTCTTTGAATATCATTTGCTAATATATTGTTGCATAGCAAGATTCTTAAAGCTAATCTTATCATCATGAGTGTGTTGCCACAAACATGTAACTAAGATACAATTATTGTCACCATTTCATCATATGTTGGAGCCATGCCTCCCCGTAAAGTGACCTCCAAAGAAGTATCAGAAACAAGCAATGAGGAACATGTTGTGTTGACCAAGCCAACCATTCCCATATATGCAGGCATACATTCCTTCATTTATAAGTCTACAAAGGTCACATGGAGCGGCATAAACAACACAATCATGCAGAAAATTTTTCCTAAGAACTTGGAGGACATGGAAGTGTATATCGATATCAAGCAATATATGATGCATAGGATCAGACGTGGATTTCCGATAATACGTTGTGCAAAAGTGATTGAGTGGATCATTACACATATGGATGACTCTTATCTTGTGCTTCATAGTGAGAGTGACGTTGAAATCACCACTTATTATAGAGAAGACATGAAAACTTAGTACAAGATGATTAGGCCCACAGAATATGAAAATGATGACTTCTACATCAAATGGGACGACCTTGACACAAGTGACATTATCAAATCTTGGTGTCGAGAGCCTGCTAAGTTTCGCGACCACCCATTCATAGTGTATCCGAACAGGATTCTCATAGATGTTTATCAATATCCGCTTTCCATGTGTTTTTTATTTCATGGGCAGAAGAACGCTGAAGTATTTGAGGAAAAATGGATATATATGCTCAATATGGTGGTCACATGGGGTAAATATTTCAACTGGGCAAATATAATTTCATTTGAGTTGCAACATCATGTGGGGCAGGAGAAAACATCTTTGAGGACGAACCAGGCACCAAAATTTGACATGTATGCATCTTTTAGATGGATATGTGCACAATATGCGTTCCTAGGAACATGCTGGAATTGGACCCCTCAAGATAAGTTCCCAGTTTCCTTCCACTGCAAAGTGTTTATAGAATCAAGTTTCAGAGGCGCATATGAAAAATTGGCCGAACACTTCTTTGCAATATTTTTTCACATGATATTCGAGATCGATCCTCCTTGCATGACCGATCAAGTGAAGGATTCACTATCGGATATCACAGATTGGTTTGCAGTGCTTGAAGGTACATACACCAGATGTTTTTGTTGTTAGATATCCCCTCATCTCATGTCGTGATATGTGACTAGTTAGGTGGTCATGCAAGAAGTAGAAAATCAGTTGGACAAGGGATTGTCAAGAGTTCTTCACAGGAGGTAGAAAGCCCCTTGGCCCACCTTCCCTTTGAGGATCAGATTATTTGAGTTGAAGAGCCACAAGGTGGAAGAGGTATAAATTCAAGAGATGGATCACTTTCACTTCACCACTAAATACTTTCATGGATACGATCCTAGGAGAGTGTGTAGGAGACATTATGAAAGGATCAATTTCAATACGTGGTATTCATCGATGTCTACAATAGAAGATGAGAAAGTGAAAAAATGATATAATGTAGTTAGAAAGGCACATTTAGAAATGTAGACCAATTCACCCCAAGATCCACTAGCTTAAGATATGAAGGTCTAGGAGGAAGAATAGATAACCCCTCAAGTGAGGAAAGTAGCTCCTAAGAAGAGGATTAGGTATAATTTGACTAGCGAGAGTAAAAGGAAGTGGAAAGATGATCCTTTGAACATAGGAGCTATCCAAGCAGAACGGGAGAGGAGAGAAGCAGAAGAAGAAGAGAAGAGGAAGCAAGATGAGTTGTTTGAGAAGGGATAAGAAGAAGAAGAGGAAAGGAGAAGAATAGAAGAGGAACAATAAAGACAAGCCCAGGAGGAATAAGTAACACATAGACTAAAGGAAAAATAATTGACTCAAGAGATAGAAGAGGATACCATCCAACCCATGGATGATGAACTAGGTTCTCCAGATGAACCTCCTCCCATAGGGGGTCACTTCCATTTGGAGAGATGTGGATCACACCTCCATTGATAGATATAGTCATGGATGTATGTAGTGTCACTTTGATCATCTTAAGAAGAGGATCATTTAGCAAAGGCATAGATACTTTGGTGAAGAATCCTCAAAATCCAGTCTTTGTTTTTATAGAAAAGGTGAAAACTACCAAGACTAGAAGGAATCCTAGGAAGACAACTTTGAATATCTATTGATTGAGAATACTAGATTGAAGAAATAAATTGTTACAGTGAAGCAACAGGAGAAACATCTTGCGACAAAGAACTAATGGTTATCTTCACAAAGTTTCAACGCTGCATAATGGAAGTCAACCATGCAAGAGGAATTGGGGCCAGTGGATGACACCATGGCACTAATATATGCTGATATGATACTTATACAACAGGTGGTGGCTCCTCCCATTGACATTCGGAAGAAATCACAAGAAGTGGTAAAACTCCCGACACAATATTCTCACCACATAAATATTCAAACACTAAAACTGGAAGTTCTAAAAGAATATCTACATCATTATAAGTAATTATTAATTTTCATACATTAGTGTTTGTATCTATTGCACTTGAAAAATCAGCAGACCCCACTAACTTAGAATCACTACTAACTACTAGTAGAGGGGGGAAAACATAGAAACTGAGGAAGAGCCACTTATCTGAGACTTAAAACCACTCAAAACAATATCATAGGAGAAATGTGACTATGGAAAACCTCCTTTTGGTTCACTCATACCACCTCTCAAACTCCTAAACAATTGGGAATCAAGAGCCTATTCATTCTAAATTCATAATAATAATAAAAGGTACCTGCATGACTAGGGTATTCAACAATGTTAGGCGAAAAGGACACGACCATCTTGCCATAAAAATTGTGTTCCCTGTCTTGATTGTGAGGAGACACGTATGAAACCCCAAGTTCAACACCGATTAACCTCCATTTGCAAGCCCTACTCACACATGACTAGTAACCTCCATCTACCCAAATTCTAATATCAACTATGTCTAACTATCATTTCTCAACAGTAATGATGATTTATCTTCAATTTTAAGAGGGCTCTAAGAGACTTAATTAAACATGCATAGTAATAAAGTGGACACTGGAAGAAGAAATGTTTCATATATTTATTTTCCCAAATATTGAGGTATAAGTCAAGGGATAGTTGAGCATAGAATAATAATTACTTTGTTTTTCACTACCTTAACCAAAGATATAACTGAATTATTCTCATGCTTTGTATTATGAGGAGTCCATGGTTGGGAGGGGGTGGTTAGTAAATGCTCTTTTTTCTTGCACAATAAGGTAGATCACATTAAATACTATGTGTTGAAGATAAATAGTACACTAAAAATTATTTTCAAAAGGTTTAGAAGTATTCAATTGTTATCCATCCATTTGATGCTTGTACAATTACTTTTCTGAACATGAAATAAGTTATCATAACTACCATACCTACAAGAAAGGATTTTGTTTGCATCACTCAAAGAACCAAATATGTTGAAACTAACATCTTTCTCCTTTGTCTCGTAAAATCTATGTATTTTCATTTTATGAAAGACCTTGGTTGGCTAGTGTTTTCCACTTGTAAGTATATGAAAATGGGATTACTAGTAATCATTGCCTCTAGCATGTTCCTTGCCTAGAAAAACTTATCTATGATGAATTGAGTATGACTTAATATCCAAGCCTTATCAATATCTATCAACAAATCATCCTTTGTAAGAAATAAAATACCACTATCTATAAAATCATAAAGTATTGAGCACTCTAAAATTACATTTCATTGTTGCTTTATCTTTCACTAGCTTAAACAAATATAAAATTGGATGGGGGCTAAATAGTAATTTACCCTACACAATAAGGTAGATGAATGACTTACTTGACGCAGCTGAATCCCAAAAATGATATCTAAGGTAGATATTATTAAATATTATACGTAAGTTTAAAGGAAGGAGATACAAATATGTGTACACATTATCAACGTAAGAAAGTAAAAATATAAATGGTACCCTAATAATTCTTTTAAAAGGTTTAGATGTATTGAATTGATACCCATAAATCTTAGATGTTCTTACAATTATTTTACTAATACAAAATAAAGTTATCATAATGACCATTCCTGAAATATAAGCCTTTGTTTACACTTGCCAAAGAAGTAAACATTCTAAAATCAATCTCTTAACCCTTTATCTCATCCTCTAGATTGTATTTAGTTTCATTACTGAAAGAGATTTTTTAGTGAATGTTCTCCACTAATAAATGTGAATTACTTATTTTTTTAGTAGAATCTTTAAAGATAATCTATTTTAAGAGTAGATCATTATGTCCATTTGTTTTCCTTTTCTAAATGAATTTTTTGTCTTTGAACCATGTCTTTTAGAAGCAAGGGATTTAACATCAAAAACCTACGTAGGAATTTATAATGTAAAGGGAGACCCAAAATTTGTAGAAATGCCATGAAATTGAACTTAATATTTACTAGGACTTGTTAAACTACCACCATCTATAATTTTTCCCATTATTAGGAGTGCCCTCCCAAGGGTCATTCCCATCTTGGAACCACGCTCCAAGTGGAAGCATCCAAGGAGTGCTCCTAGGGTCATGCTCCATTACATGGTGGTTTTTTGAACTAAAACATATACATAGAGAGGATAATAAGGTTTCTATTATTGAGTTTATCAAAATGGTTTCTTATTTATTATGTTTATGGAATACAAGGAAACTAGAATCTTTCAAAATAACTATAAAAATATGAGCTTTGAGGTGATGAAGACGTCTCAATTATGAGTGTAACAACACTTTTCATGACAATTTGCGTATTTTTGCATTACTATGTGAACTATGGATGTATACAAAATCTATGTGGAAATAAAGTGATGACCGGCTGAAGCGAGGAGCATACATATCCAAAGCTCTTAGAGGGAAGGCATGTCATACACTATTGCGTGCCTGTTGAGGGCCTCTTGCATGCTGGTTGGTTCTCCTATATCATGCCATGGGTAAGCCCATACCAACATCTCTTAATTGTCATGACTACCCACCTAACCATAAAATGCCTTGCACTGACA